>CAUYON010024041.1:0-45315 GCA_963573935.1 Arctocebus calabarensis | reverse complement strand
TGTACATTGGTGCAATCATAGGGCACGATTCATATACATTCAGAAATGTTTTGATCGTACTGTTACAGATAGCCTTCATGGCATTTTCTTGATCACTATATAAAGACATTGATACTCTACATTTAATAAGTTTCCCCAGTAAAAGTAACCAGTGTACTCAGCCCTAATATGAAGCTAATTTATAGCTTTCATATGGAGACTGCCATTTTTGCTAGAGCGGCTCCTCTCTGGTCACTCTCGTGACAGCCTTCCTGAATGCGCTAATCTCTTTTAAACTCTGTGACACAGCTAAGATTCTCTCTCACGGCACACCAGGGTGCCGTGGCACACCAGTTGAAAATCACTGGCTTACAGTCTTGTCAAAATTATCCAGATCTGCCCATGCTAAATTGGTCACCTGCCCTGCCTCGCACAAGAAAGACTCAGACCTAAGGCATTCCCTCCTCTCTGTCTTCTGCTTTCTGACCATCATAGTGTCGATGCGTTTTGTGCCATGCTTCCTGCTTCTAGGACCTGTAAGTATAACAAACTTTGTTTTCCTAAGCCTTTCCTGTATTCTTTTCCGTGGCTGCACCTGACTGAGCATCACATAAAAGAATACAAGACATTTTTCACAGAATCTGCTTATACATTCTGAAACTCTATGGTACTCACTGAAAGCAGTCAATCATTGCTCTTATCAAGGGTTGCTATCTAAGGAGAAAAAATAAAATTATTTATTTATTTTATTATTATTATTTTTTATTAAGACAGAGTCTCACTTTGTCACCCTCTGCAGAGTGCAGTGCTGTCATAGCTCACAGCAACCTCAAACTCTTGGGCTTTAAGATTAGATTCTCTTGCCTCAGGCTCCCAAGTAGCTAGGACTACCGGAGCCCACCAGAACGCCCAGCTTTTCTTACTTTTTTGTTGTAGTTGTCATTGTTGTTTAGCAGGCCGGGGCTGGGTTCAACCCCACCAGCCCCAGTGTTAGTGGCCGAACCCTAACCACTGAGCTACGGGTTCCCATGCCAACAAAATTATTTAATAAACTTACAATTAATTTTATGGATCAGTAGATAAAATGTGACTATGTTGGTTTTCTGTTGCTGTATAACAAGTGAAACTTGACATGTAAAGTAAGTCAAACTTAGTGGCTTAACACAGCACGCATTTATATTATCATAGCTTCTGTAGGTCAGGACTTCAGGCACAGCTTAGCTCTGTCCTCTGTTCAGGACAAAGTAAGGCTGCTATCAAGGTATGGCAAAGCAGCAATGGCTGTTCTCTTGCACTCCTTTATGTCGCTGTGGTCCACGTTTTCACAGTTTAGCTTGGAAAAGTTCTACCTTCCCGGACATCAGTATCTGCAAACTCAGTAGCAGCACCAACCAGGCCATTCCCTGGAGGGCATTTCAGCAGACATGAGGTCACCTAAGAAAAGGATCAAAGAGGCCTGGCTGCCTTTGAAAAAAGCCCATGTAGCACCCTTTCTATAAAAACTAAACTGTTTTTATCTGAGTAGGAAGCAAAATAATCATGTACTTGGAATAAGTTCATCCATTGGCTTATGAATAACAGAGACTGACTCTGACATCAATTTCACTTTATTTTTACCTTACTTTTCTCCAAAAAAGAATTTGTCTGTGATCTTTTTATGGTAATTTTCTAAACAAAAATTTCACGATCAGCTTTCCATGCATGCAGTTCCAACCATTTTTTTGCCCTTGAAAAGTATCCTCAAGTGCCAAAGAAACCACCAGTCTAAAGTGTGGGAAGACTTTAGCCCCAGCAAGATCAAGACTGCTGAGGAAAAAGGCTTAGCTGGCTGAAACTGCCTGAAATTTCTCACATGACACTGTCATTATGCGTTGTGCTTCAGTGCTTTGAAATAATGGCACTTTAATTCCAGGTCCACCTATCACCATTTGAAGAAAGGAAAAAAAAGCTGAAGATATAAAATACGGAAGAAAGGTGATGGCATTGCTTCATTACCCATAGAATATGGTTTTATCTCAACAATGCAATATAACTCTTTTCCCTCCTAGTACTAAGAGTTATTTAGTCTTGTGCACTCAAACTTTTACTTCACGTCTTACTCTGAGAAAATCATTTTGTTTTAAAAGTCCAATTTTTGTGAAACCATTTTCTCTGTAAATAATGGGTTTCCTTACTCCTTCAGACATGGGTCTATCATCTATGATACAGACCCTGTGATGTCCTGGTGTTCTGCAGAGAAAATGTGTATAGAACAGCAGCTAATAGCCCAGAAATATATTAAAGTCTCAATAGGAAACATCCTGCAGAATAGAGTAGGTTAGAAATGGGATATTAGTTATAATAATAACTAATACACATATGTTTTGTGTTTAACTGAAACCTTTGTAATAATTGGCACAATTGATAATTTCCTTCTAAAACAAACAACAGGAATCAGAACATGATGGCTCATGGATAGAGGGTTTCTTTTGGAGGTGATAGAAATGTTCTAGAATTACAGAGTGCTGATAGTTGCACAATATTGTGACTATACTAAAAACCACTGAATCATTTCACAGCCTTTTGGCTGAGATGAAGTGTAAAATGTATACTTTAAAAAAGGTTAAAATGGAGAATTTTGTGTTACCTCAATTTTTAGAGAAGACCCTCTGTAGACAAGAGAATGATACTAGTCCATGGAAGTTATGGGAAACCAGCCACAGACACAGAAGGGGATCTTTGATCTCCAGCAAACCGCTAACAGCACCAGAGCCAGGTCCCCAGGGGCTATCCCTATGTTAACTTCCAAGAAGTATTAAGAACCTAACTTCCTGGGCTTGGCTGAGTGGGTCATTATCCAGCTTTATTGAAGCATATTCAAATCCAGATCTAAAGACCAGAAAAGGGAGGGGAGATTAAAAGGTGAAAATAGCCAAAAGAAGGACTTCAAGTGGGAAAGAAGTTCTTCAGGGGAAACATTTATTATGTTCTTTATTACCAGGTTGAACTGAAAGGGCAATAAATCATCTCTGAATACATTTACTATTTCGAATGTATTTTCTGTTTATGTCATTCTCTTTCTTTCCAGTATTTCCTCTTTTAGTCAAAAGTTTGATCATCAAGGCAAATAGAAGTTCTGGGACTTTATGACATTTTACAAATAAAGAAAATCCAGTCCTTACAAGGATTCTGCCTAAAGTCGGGTTCTTTGAAGGAGCCTGTCAGATGACCTAATTAAAGGTGATGAGAATGTTTCAGGGAGTTTTCAGAACATGCTTGTACCTGTTTCTATCAACGTTTTATTAATCTTCTGGTTTTGGAAAAGTTCCAGAGAGAAAAACTTTCCCAAATCACTCACTCAGACCATGGAACAGACTCTAATAACCACTAGCTGAAGGAGTTCATGTGTTCTTACAGATGGCTGTTGAAAACTGAATCAGGCTTACTGATTTGAGAAAACTGAAAGAAAGAACAAGGAGTATAGAACTTGACAATTTAGCCAGGCCTTGTTCAGGGCCTCATAACGGCCAGAGTTAGTTCGCTCTTCCCAAGTTCTTTGCTATCCAACCTTAATTTTTATAATGAAGTGTTCCCAAAAGAGCAGATACTACCTTTGGATCCTCTACTGTACACCATGTGATCTCAAAATGATTGAGAAAAGCTGATGCATCACACTTGGTAGTGTTCATTTGTCAGGGCTGCCAAAACAAAGTACCATAAACTTCATGACTTAAACAACAGAAATTTATTGTCTCACAGTTCTGTAGGCCAGGTGTCTATAATCAAGGTGTCAGTAGGGCTGGCTCCTTCTGAGGGCTAGGAGGGAAGGTGCTGTTCCAGGTCTCTCTTCCTGGCTTTTAGATAGCCATCTTCTTCCTGCATATCTTTGTGGTTTTCTTCTTTTTATAAGGACAGTAGTCATATTGCCTTAGGGTCCACCCTAATTTCATTTTAACTTGATTATCTCTGTAAAGACCCTATCTCCATATAAGGTCACTTTTAGTCAAACTTGGTGGATCATGCTTGTAATCTCAGTGCTTTGGAGAATCCCTTAATCCCAGGAGGGCCTGAACTATGATCAGGCCACTGTACTCCCACCTGAGCAACAGATTGAGATCCTCTCAAAAAAAAAAAAAGAAGAGTCCACATTCTGAGGTAGGACTCCAACATTCTTTCAAACAGGTTGCCGTTCAACCTGTAACACTAGTTTATGCAACTTAGTAAGAAACTGAGAGAGAAACCCTTTCTTGTAACATATAGAAAACCCTCTATTAGGATTGGCCCTAGAGGAGTTTGTTTCTAGGTCAAATGAGAGGAATTGGGTCCAGGATAGTTCAGGAAGAAGTATATGCATAAAACTGGAAAGAAAAGGATGTGTAGAATCACCAGGAGTTCTGACGACAAAGCTGCAATCAGATGACCTGGAATCTGGCCAAAACCACCTATACAGGTAAATATCAGCCTACGTGCCTGGCATACATTGAAGCTGTTCAGCAAGAATCTGTTGAAATGAAAAGAAATACAGAGAACCAAGCACGGCACAAAAGCAAGGCAAATGGAGGATGGGATTATATCATCGAGGACATTTTATTTGTAAACAACAGAAATTGGCTCTTGCTGATTTTAACAGAAAAATGAATTCATCAGGAGGATAGTGGAACTATAGAGAAGTGAACAATATGTTCATTACATTGCATGTGGTGGTTATTTTTCAGGTGTATACTTATTTCCAAATTAGTCAAATTATACACTTTTATATGCCATCTACTGTATGTCAGTTATACTTCAATACAAATGTTTGGAAAAGAGATATTAGAAATGTATGCTACGCTGTACACTGATGCTGACGGTGTAAATGAAACACTCACTTTGAAAAATTGTGAGGTAGTATATACAAAAGCTGAATAATGCCATATTCTATAACCTACCATTTCCACTTTTAAGTAGCCACCCAATAGAAACTCACACAAACTTTCACTAAAAACATTTCCAACAATGTTCATGGTGGCACTATTCATATTAATAAAAACTTTAACTGCCAAGATGCTCACCAACAGTAGAATGCTATGAATAAAGGGCTAACTCTATGGGCCTGGCTGCTCCTATACATTCCCAAAGTCTCAGCACTGACCCTTGTCCTGGTACCTGGGAAAAGATCGCTGAGCCCTTGGACTATCTTGCCTGAAAAGAACATCTCTGTATGCATAAAGCCTTGGGCTAGGCCAGATAGTTTACACTAACAAGGCAATTTATGGAAAATGCCTATTTTATATGCCTGAGGCTTTGAGCCATATTATCAGTTGACCTATGAGGGCCTGGAGACTGAGTAGTTAAGGATAGTCACATGGTCACTGCATAGCTAAGTAGCTGACCTCCAATAAATATTCTGGACATCAGTGTGAGGCTCAAGTGAGCTTCCTGGTTGTGTCATCACATATCATTGTTGGGATGGGATGACAGCTGGAAGTTTGTGCCTGGTTTCTCTTGGATCCAACCCTACTTACCTTTTCCTTTTGCTGGTTTTAACCTGTGTTCTTTCAGGTGAAATATATGAGTATAACAGCTTATATGAGTATAACAGCTTTTCTGAGTTCTGTGAGGCTTTTTAGCAAGTCACTGAATCTGAGAGTGGTCTTGAGGCTCTCCAACACAGATGGATAAATATAGTATATTTGTTGAATATGGAATAAGGAATGCCTTAATATACCAGTAAGAATGAATAAGCTACAACCACACAAAACAATATGGATGACTCTCACAAACATCATGTTGGTCATACACAAAAAGATTTGTGATGTGATTCAACTTGTATGAAGCAAGCACAACTAATGTATGATGTTAGGAGGCAGGATGGTAGTTTTTCTTGGATAGCAGATGGTAGTGACCAGAAGGGGAATAAAGAAACTTCTAGGATGTTTGTATTTTCTGTTTTTTGATTTGAGCACTGCTTATAAATACATGTTCAGTTTTTAAAAATTCATTTTGTAAAAATTTATCATTTATGTGTTTATTTTTCTGTATCTATGTTATACTTCAACAATGTGAAATGTTAAAGGGTACTGGATGGCATGCAGAATCTCTAGAAAAACTGGCAACCAAGCTGGTAGGCTACATAACTAGAAAAGAACCCAAGATCTTACCACAAAACAGATCTACAAAAACCCCACTGCTGCACTACTGAGTACTAAGTGGCCATCTGTTTGGCCATCGCCACTGTGGCTCCTGGGAATACCGCCTCTGAAGAATGGCTTACAAGGGCTCTCACTGCTGCTGCTGTTGCTTCCTGTCCCTAGAACAAACTCCATGTGATCTTTGCTTCTTCCTTAAAGTCTAGAGCAAGTGTGAGTGTTGTTCATGGGCTAGGGTTAGGTCATAGGTTCTCACTCTGGTGGCTAGGGTGGTAAAAAAGATAAGAGTTTGGTATTTGTAGTTTCTATCATGGAAAATAAGCTCTGCCTGATTAGAAGAAATGACAGATGCAGGTAGTCAAAAGAATATGGATGTTCACTGAAGTTGTTTTGCATCTGCAGATCTAAACCAAATTTTAAAAGTGTTTATTTGGTATTGAGCACAAAATTAGAGGCCTTTACATATATAAAAACACTTGAACCTCTCAGCTGCTCTGTGAAATAATACAGGCCCCAGAGAGACTCCAGAAATCTACTCAAGATCTCCCTTTCTTTGTTCTGTGCCTATATGATCTGCAAACTATTGCTCAGGCTGGGGGGGAAAAATCCAAAATGATTAAGTTATAACAGTGCCTGGTACTAACACAGGGTTAGAAATGGTACCGATTTACAAGCCAGAAGAGACTATTTCATACTTCATGTGGTCTTGGGTAGAAAACTCAGGAAAGTTCTTGCTTAATAGTAGGAAATAATTAGCTTTAACTGAACATAGCTATGTGCCCACCTAACAAAAGATCAAAAGGTCTGGCATATAGATAGAGGTTTGGAAGTCATCAACACATAAACCAAATGTCCCCAAGTCCTCCAGCTTTCTTATGACATCTTTACCTTTAATATATCTAAGTAAAATGACCGGAATTTCAGTTCTATGCATATAAATGTAAGAAGCCTGGGCCTCCTAAACATTCCTAGAGCAAGCTGGAGGAAAAGGCTAGGAGCCAGACCGCTGAGGAATGAGGCACTGGCCAACTGGTCTTCGTGTCTCTGAGGTCAGAGGAGGGTTCTGCAGGCTGCATCCTAGACCTGGAAGAGAAGAGTGAAAGGCCAGGCTAGTACCTCAGTAGGAGAAACGAGGCTGGTTTTGGGAATCACTACCGAAGGGCTGACAAAGTGAAGCTACTGGGGTGAAGAAGTCTTAAGAACAAGGAAGCAAAACTGACACAAAAAGGAGCAGGTCTCTTCTTGTTCCTTCAACTTGCCGTGTCTGTCCACTGGTAAAGCCTAGTGGGGAACAGCTAGTAAAGCGGAAAAGTGGATGGTAAAATTTCCATACCACTGAGTATAGAACAATACGTTTGGGGTTGAGAGGCAATAACTCAATAACTAGCATGGTCTTCTTGGGGCTGGGGAGTGGATACCTTACTGCTCTGTTTTACAACTTAGGAATTGTGGTTATAAGAAACAGTCTTGTTTGTGGGTCACATGGCGCATGACTTCTGTTATAAGTGACTCTTCCTCTTCTAGGGACAAGGTAAACTGTGCATTTGAGGAGGAAGAGGGACAGAACCTAAACTAAAACAACACTGAAAAGTTAGTGTCCTATAAAATTCTTCAAAAACGTGTTCTTCAGCTCTTACATGTTTAAAATGAGCGAAATGAAGTTCTTCATTCAGATGCTTTAGCCAATGTGACGGATATTAAATTTCAAATGGTAGTCCCTGTATTACATCTGCCTCCACCCATAGCAAGAAACTCAGCCCCAAACGGGGAGAAACACAAGTTGCTCTGCCAATGTTCGCCAAGAGGGCCTGTTACTCTGTTTTGCAAAAAGGCTGCCTTTTGCATAACAAGGGAAGAAAGCTCCTAATAAAAAGAGAAGTGCAGGAAATAATGCAAATGGAAGTTGAAAGTGCTGTTAAGGGGGGGGAAAGTCAGTTTTTACATGAGAAGGTATGCCCAGGATAGATTCGTCAAAAACACCTGGGAATAAATTATTGGGCAGGAGAAATCCTGGATGTCACTTGAAAAGGAGAGTCAACTATGTATTTGCAGCCACACGAATAAAGGGGGTTCTAATCCAGGCTGTCATTTCCAATTCTGCAGAACAATGGCAATAACAGCACTTTGTTGCTCTACTCACCTCTTCGGCCTTATATTCCTTTTGAACTTGATAAGCCCAAACTTTAAAACATTGTTTTCATTGTGGAGCATCTCAGAATCATAGAAGGTCGGCTCTAGACAGCACCTTAGAGCAGGAGAAATCATGAAGAGCTAAAAGGAATTCTGTAGCAATAAAAATTTTATAACTATGAACAAAGGACTCTGGGGGGGATAGAGTTACATGTAAGTGTTTGAGAACTAATATTAAGGGAGGAAAGAGATTGTTTGAAATGGTTCAAGGAAATAACTCAAAAAAGAAAACAATTTAAAATAAAGCAACTGGCTCGGCGCCTGTGGCTCAACAGGCTAAGGTGCCAGCCATGTATACCTGAGCTGGCGGGTTCAAATCCAGCCTAGGCCCGCCAAACAATAATGACAGCTGCAACCAAAAAATGGCTGGGCGTTGTGGCGGGCACCTGTAGTCCCAGCTACTTGGGAGGCGGAGGCAGGAGACTCACTTGAGCCCAGGAATTGGAGGTTGCTGTGAGCTGTGATGCCCCAGCACTCTATCCAGGGTGACAGCTGGAGGCTCTGTCTCAAAAAAAAAAAAAAAAAAAAAGAATGCTTAAGAAGACATCCTTTTTTCTGAATTTAAAAATAATTTTTACTGGGAACACTTACTCCTTTTTATGGAATGAAGTGTTGCCCAATTCTAGAATCACAAATAAGGCCAAGAGATCTTTAAACTTAAAAAAAAAGTCATACAAAAACTGGTACAAATTCAAATAATAGCATGTAGAAACATAGAGCCCCCAAATCTCATGCTGTCTCAGAGACAGAGTCCACAATGGCCTAACTCCCTAGCTCCCTTTTCTGATGGGACCCCTTATGGGGGCCAGGGCTGATCCTTCATCCCTGGGCCCTGGTGGGGCTATGGGAAGTCAGTGGATCGGGACCGACTGGAGGCTTTGGGTGGGATGGGGAGTGGGGGCTTGTGTCCTGGACTGGCGTGGTCCCTACCATGTGTCCCAAGCCCCCATCACTTGGATCTCTCCTACAGGGATGATGGAACACACCAAGAGCCTCCTCCGGGCCTTTTATGAGCTGTCGCAGACCCACCGGGGTAATGGCACCCCCAGACCTGCTGTGTGACCCTGTGCAAATCCCTGTACCTCTCTGGGCTCAGCACCCCCTATCCCATGACCATGTATCCTGACCAAGTTCCTCCCTAGGGCCTTTCTCACCCGTGCAGAGATGGGCCAGACTCACAGCATCTGGCCTTAAGCCAGCCTTGTACTGGGCATGGTCCTAGACGCTGGTGGGCCAGTGGGGAGCATTTAGGTGAGCTGGCCTCTGAGGCCACAATACTGGGATGTCCAGGCTCACTGACACTGCACAAGGCCCTTCCTAATATATAGGATTTCCTATACATCCAGTGGGTTAGAGGGAAGTGTCACATAGCTCCCGCTTCCTCCCCTGTGCAGACCTTGATCTCCAGCCTGCCAGACCCCCAGCCCTGCTTCTCCCCAGCAAACCCCTGGCTTCTCCATTAGGGGGTCAATAGGGGTAGTCTCCAAGGCAAACTTGTCACACAGCCTTTGGGGACGTGTTCTCCGTGATTGGGGTGCGGGAGCCCCAGCCAGCTGCCAGCGAGGCTTTCGTAAAGTTTGCTGACGCCCACCGCAGCATTGAGAAGTTCGGCATTCGGCTTCTGAAAACCATAAAGCCGGTGGGTCCAGTGGGGCATGTTTGTGTGTGTTCAGCATGGGAGGGTAGGGAGGGGATGTGTCATGTGCAGAGAGGCCTCTATACTAGCTAGAGTCAGAATGCCCGGGTGCAGATTCTGGCTTGGTCACCTACAGGAATGACTGTGGGTAAGTCATTATGCCTCCCTGGGCCTTAGCATTGACTTGTAGGCTGGTTAATGGCCATGGCTCTGCCATTGGGTGACAGCTTTCTCATGGCCTGGCCTTAGTCTTCTTATTCTTAGAAGGGACAAGGCCACAAGGAGCATGTTTTCCCTTTGACAATTTGAGTCCATTAGAAGGGATAACGCATCAGCATCATTCTTTGTCACCCTGACAACCCCCCACTCCCCGCTCATGAGGGCCTAAGCATCTACATCAACCTCCCTGTCCAGATGCTGACAGATCTGAACACATACCTCAACAAAGCCATCCCGGACACTCGCCTCACTATCAAGAAGTACCTGGATGTGAAGTTTGAGTACCTGGTGAGTAGTCTGCAGGAATCCAGCCTGCCAGGTGAGGACCCACTGGAGATTTCCTCTCCTTCTGTCCGCCACACCAAGGCAGGCAGGACTGGGCTTAACGTCCATTGTATCTGATGAAAGAGGTGGAACCCTGGGCCTGGGGGTTGCAGCCTGGGCCCTTCTCTGACTGCTCAGAGGCTGAGAGCTTGGGAGAGGCAGAGCTCTCTCTACATTACTTTGATCTTCACCAATTGATTAGACTAGGTCATTGGTTGTAAAGTAAGTGCCATTTAATTAACTCAATGAAAGTGAGTGCCAATTGATTAGACTAGGTCATTGGTTATAAAGTGAGTGCCACTTATTTAACTCATTAAATGTTAATGAAATTTACATTTAAATACTAATTCCCTGGTCAGAGGAGTTGAGGAAAGCCCCACTGAACAAACCAAGTTTCCTTTGCTGCAGGACTTCACAGAACCTTTGATAGGGGCCATGTATAGCTGAGTCTTCAAGGGTCTTCCTAAATTCCTTTGCCCATGGATCCCTTTTTTCCCCAGAACATTTCTTGGAACTTGAATTGGATAATCTCTGGGCTTCCCTGAGCACCTATGCGAGCCTCACTGACATGCCTCAGCTTATCCCAGCTGTGGGGCTGCTGGACCCAGGAGGCTGGGTCCCAGCTTTCTGGGGTGACCTGGGGGAACCATGGGAGAAGCTGGGGAGATTGGGGTGGGCTAGCCATGCTGATAGCTTCACCTGTCCCACACAGTCGTACTGCCTGAAGGTGAAAGAGATGGACGACGAGGAGTACAGCTGCATCGTGAGTGTCGAGGGGGGAGGAGGGCACACACCTTCCCCCGCCTCGCAGAGCCCCCCGATTGTCCTGGGTCTGCCAGGGATAGCAGGTGGGTCAGGCCAACTGGGAGAGACCTGGGGGTTTGGTCAGACTCTCATTCCTGGAGATTTGGGGCCATCCACCCCCACCCCTAGTCCCTCTGGGCCTTGGAGTGCTGGCTGGCTTGCTTTGGGCCCACTCCCCATGCCTATGCCCAGGCTGCTGCCCCCCATGGTTTGTGAGGCTCTCACAGAGAAGAGCTTTCTTTACCCCTAAGAGGCACTTTTTATTTTTTAAATTTTTAATGTTTTTGTTGTCAGGATCTATCTTATGGCCAATGTCCCTTTATTTAATATATCAAAGGTTTGGGTTTTTGTTATATTCTTCAACCTCAAAGCTTTTGTTACTAAGTGCTTCTAATGATTGCTGGTGTCTCAGAAATGAAGGAGCAAGGGTGTCTTTAAAAAATGCAATGTGATGCAGGGCTGTGAGCCAGGGAGGGGGTCAGCTGCATAGCCATCCTGCTCCTGCCCCTATCTGTCCCTGAGCAGGCCCCCTTGTTCTGCCCAGGGTTCCTAATGTGCCCCCCCTGCCCCAGGCCCTAGGAGAGCCCCTGTACCGAGTGAGCACAGGCAACTATGAGTACCGCCTGATCCTGCGCTGCCGCCAGGAGGCTCGCAGCCGCTTCTCTCAGATGCGCAAGGATGTGCTGGAGAAGATGGAGCTGCTGGATCAGAAGCACGGTAAGGGCTGTGGGTGCGCACTGGGGCCTGAGGGTCACCAGCTACCTTAATTTTTACATGGTCCTTGGAATAGGGAGATAATTCCTTCTTCTCCCCATTTTAGAGATGGGAAAACAGGCCCAGAGAGGTCTCAGGGCTAGGCCATGGCAGAGATTTGTGTCAGACACAGGATGTAAAGCCTGGCAGGAGCCCACCCACCTCCCTGGGACCTGACCTAAGTGGGGCTGGCCCTGTGCTCTGTGGGATCCATGGGGTTTGGACCATGATCCAAGTACCCTACGGCCTCCCTCATTCCCTGAACTGGGAGCCAAGAGGCCTGGGTCCTCCCCGCTGGACAGCTCTTTCCTCTGTTCTTCCCAGAGCATGAGAAGTCAGTGAGGTGCCCAAGTGGGAAGGCCAGGGGAGGGGAGGTGGGCCAGGTGGTCTTGGAGGGTCTCTACGAGGCAGGCAGCCACAGCCCACTGGAATCTGTCCCTTGTACCCCCTCCTCCAGTCCAGGACATCGTGTTCCAGCTGCAGCGCTTCGTGTCCACCATGTCCAAGTACTACAACGACTGCTATGGGGTGCTGCGGGGCGCGGACGTCTTCCCCATTGAGGTGGACCTGGCACACACCACACTGGCCTACGGCCTCAACCAGGACGAATACATGGATGGGGAGGAGGAGGAGGACGAGGAGGAAGATACAGCAGCTGGGGAGCCGTCCAGAGATGCACGAGGGACTGCAGGGGCCTTGGACAAGGGTGGAAGCTGGTGTGACTCCTGAGTGCCCCATGGGGTGCGGCTCTGGGGGGTAGGGTGAGAGGGAAGATGCACATGGGAGTGGGGCGGGGCTGCCACACAACAGGGTGGCGCATAAAGGCCTGCTGGCTTGGGGCCCCCGCCTTCCTGCTCCTCTGTCCTCGCACAGCAAAGCTGGGCTCCTCAGGAAAGGCACCAGGGCCACAGCCTGGGATCTGGACACTGGCCCCCTCACCCTTCCTGCCCCGCCCCCCTAGCCAGAGGGAGAGCTTGATCTCTGGACCTGCCTTAGGAATGAGAGAGAGGGCAGACAGGAAGAGGGGTTAGAGGTGGCAGGAAGTCCAGGACTTGCTCCTGATGGGCACTTTAACAGCCCCATCCCCAGAGCTGCCAGGAGTGGACAGCTGAGGTTGGCACCAGTATCTCGCGTGCACCCTCACTTCACCCAAGACTGGCCTGCCCAGTCCACACTCACACCTTGGTGGCCTTTATTTATTTTGTTCCCTGGCCCAGCCACTTCTCTGGCAGGGGCTGGGCACTGGGCCTGTATTGAATAAACACAAACCCGAAGGAGCACTCTTTGCGGTAGCCTCACACCCTCCTCGCCTGCCTCCCTGGTCCTGAGGTCGGGGGGGCGGGGGGCGGTGTCTGTTGACAGGCCCCTTTCTATACGTCTTTTATTCCTCACTGCTGCCCTACAAGATCAGCACTGTCATCCACATTACAGCTAAGGACACGAGGCTCAGAGAAATATCTCCCTCAAGGCCACACTGTGATGGGGACACAGTGGAATCTGAACTCAGAACCATCAGGTCCTAAAGGCTCTCCTTTGCCACCCGCCTCCCAAGCTTTGTGCTCCCTGGAGCCCATTTACAGCCTTCTTCATCTTTGACTGTGGTGTTTCCAAACATGGAGTAACAGGACAGATATTGGTCAGGGCGACCCAGGGCCCCAAGCAGGGGAGGGAGAGGAGTGTTAACTCCCATGGGAGAGGTAAGGGGATGTGGAAGCCTCGCTGAAGACAGCAGGCATAGTGCGGTCACTGAGCACTCATTCCCATGTACTTCCTGGCACACCATGGGGCAGAGTCCTGTACTCAGCCTCCAGCATATGCAGGAGGAGATGGAGGTGCCAGGCCAGGTCTGAGCCCGGAAACCGCACTCTTTCTCCCAGGTAGGCCCCCAGCGGCGGGCAGCCCCAGTTCAAGCTCTAGTTGCTGCAGACCCAACCCTGGGAAGATACAGAGGACAGCCAATGAGACTCCAGCAAGTGCTATGCCCACCCATCCCCATCTCTAGCCTAGGGACATTGCCCCCACCCTGCGTATGTGTGACACTTCTTCCTCAAATGCTGTTCAACTCAAGTCCGGCTCAGGGGTCCCTGGGGAGAGATGTCTGACTCCCTCCCAGCCCACCCCAGTTGAGATGGTGGCCAGGGGCCAGTCGAGGTGCAGGAACAGAACCTTCCATCTTTCAGCACAGTTTTATCAACTCTAATCTCCTGCAGATCCACAGCAGCGCCACCCACTGGGCAAGAGAGGGAAGCAGTTCCCCAGACATCCAGGGTACCCAGTGGAGCCCAGGAGTGACCACCTCAGACCAATGTGCCAGGCCCTCTGAGAGGGAAAACCATATTCCCAAGTCACTGGGCCACCCCACCTAGTGCACCCCAAGCTACACAGCCTCAGGGGCCGACCTTGGCTCTGCCTCCACCTCTGGTTCCAGGGACCCAACCTGGGGGCTCAGCACCTCCAGGGCCTTGAGTCTGCCAGCCTCCTCAGCACCAGCAGATAAGGGCTCAGGGTCCCCTTCAGCCTCGACTTCCTCAGTGTCACTGGCCCCACCCTCATTTCCTGGGCCTGACGGGGCATCTTTAGAGCGGCGCAGGCAACATTTGGTGGCAACAGCCATGAAGATCCCAGCCAGGGCCACCTCAGAGCCTGCCAGGTAGAAAATGATCTCGTAGTTCTTCAGCGCATCCACCAGGCGGCCTGTGGGAGTACAGGGGGGAGGTAAGAGTCTGGGGGGGGTCCCGTTTCCTCCCTAAACCCTCAGATAAAGGGTGGCACGCACACACTCATCTTTATTTCTGTACTTAGAAAACCCTGCTTGGATTCTACCTTGTGAAACCTTAAAGCATGTCACTTCCTAAGTAGTATGGAGCCTCTGGTGAGGCTGCCCCTCCAGCTCCACAGTTGCTCTGACTTCCCTGGCAGAGGGCGTCTGGGGTGCGAGTGGGAGGATGCCCTGGCCTTAGCTCTGCTTTTCTGGGGGCTCTCTAGGTCCTCAGGGGCTGGTTCAGCCCTCCCACCCACCTTCACCCATACCCCTGGCCTCCTTTCCCTCCCAGGAGCCCGTAAGCACCCCAGAACTAGCCTTAGCACGGGCTAGGAGGCAGGGCTTGTAGCTCCTACTCCTGTCTCTGTATTCCCCAAGGTTTCCAGCACATGCACATATTACTGTCATACTCAGATCTTTAGTCCCCCTAAAGTGTGGTTTCCTGGTGGGTTTCACTCTTTCTCTGGAGCATTCTCATCCCAGGTGCCTTCTCTGTCCATTAGCTCCACCTCAGGGTCACCAGAAATGGAAGATGAGTCCCTAGGCTTGTGGGTGGGTTGGTTTTGAGGTTTCTGGTGCTATCTTTGTGGGTCACCCCAACACTAGCTCAGGGGCCTTGCCCTTCTTGCTGGGTCAGGTGAGATGATAACACTTGATGTGGGCACTCGTTGGCCCAACCCTGGAGGAAGCTTACCCCAACCCAGGTGCAGCCCCACCTGGCAAAGATGGCCTCCTTGTTACTGTGATTGTTTTACCCACTGCCTGTTCAAAGGCAGGCCCCCTGCTGTTTCAGGACAACCCTACCACCCTGGGAACACCCTGATGCTCCTACCCCCACCTTTCTGATCTTAGTTCCTGTCTCACTTGCATAAGGACACTTTCCCAAGCAAACCCCACACCTTTTCATGCTGTGCCCTCCCCTGTGGGGCTATGCCAGGAAGCCCTGCCTGACCATCCTCATGATGGCAGTTTCCTAAGAAGTGTCGGGGGTGGGGGGATGGTGACTGCTCCTGCTCCCAGCTCTAGTTTCCCAAAGACACTGTCTTATCCCAGTAACCCTTAGGGTAGAGAGACTGAAGACTTCAGAGCGCATGTTTCAAAGGTGTGGACATTTAGCGTCAGGCACACCCAGGCTCTAATTCAGGAACTAATTTAGACACTGTGCTAAACCTCTGTGCCTCATCTGTAAAATGAGGACAAGTGCCCCTACTACCCAGGGCCTTTGTGCCTGATGCTTGAGATGGCAGGCTGGGCCAGCTGTCAGTGTTGGTTGGTTTCTTCCCGGCAACTTCTTTTGCTTCTCTGACCCCGCCCAGAGCTGGTGGTGTCGGCTTGGGAGAGAGGTCAATTGGCCATGAAGGGCAGCCCACCCACCAGGTTGTCTCTGCTGATGAGGCCCTTCCCCATCCCTGGAAGTTCCATCTGGGACAGAGAAGGGCCTTCCCTCAGACTAAAGGGTTCTAGGCCTCACCACCCCCTCCTCCCGCGGAACGCACCGGCGGAGGGCGGTCCTATGAGCACCGCCACAGCCTCCAAGAGCAGCACCAGGCCCAACGCACTGGGGAAGCGGGGCGCACCCACGGTCGCCATGAGCACTTCGAACTGCAGCGCGCCCACCATGCCATATGAGAGGCCGAAAGCGATGCAGAAGGCGACAAGGGCGCCATAGGAACGCGCGCGCGCGCTGCTCAGGTCCGTGATCCCATTGGCCAGCAGGGCCAGACTGAAGAGATAAGGGACTCGCTGTCGCAGGGGCGCCAGGCCAGCCAGGGCGCCGCACGCTGGCCGCGCCACGATGTCCACGAAGCCCACGATGGATAACAGGAAGGCAGCCTCGGTGTCAGGCACACCCGCGTCCTTGGCGTAGTTCACTAACAGGATGGCGGGCACGAAGAGCCCGAGTGCCATCATGAACTTGGTGACCGCGTACACTACAAAGGCGCGGTCGGAGCACACCGCTACGTCCAGCAGACGCCTGCGGGGCCGACCGCCAGGGGGCGCCTCGCGCAAGCGCAGCCCAGAGCAGCTCGCCTTAGCCTCCGCCTCTCCCGGAGCGTCCCCAGCTCTATCCCCGCGCAGTGGTGACCCTGGCCCGGGAGGCGGCCGCATGACGGCTCCGCACGCGCAGCAGTGCAGCAGGAGCCCGCCGAACAGCAAAAAGCCGCCGCGCCAGCCGAAGTGCTCGAGCAGCTGCTGGCCGAGCGGCGACAGCGCGGACAGGAACACTGGACTGCCCGCCGCCGCCAGCCCGTTGGCCAGAGGCCGCCGTCGCTCGAAGTACAGCCCTAGCATGATGAGCGATGGCTGGAAGTTGAGGGCCAGGCCCAGGCCTGCGGGCGAGGCGGCGCTGTGAGGGGTTTCCAGGGGCAATTCCCCAGCCCTTGGCAGGAGGGCGGGGGTGGCCCGACCCGGCAACCCAGCGTAAGGACAGCCCCTCGTGGGGAAACTGAGGACAAGTCTTGGGCAAGGTCTCCCGCCTCCCACCCCCACCGCCTCAGGGGAGAGCAACGGGCACCCTCACCTGTGAGCACCCCAGCCGTCAGATACAGCTCCACGAGGCGCGTAGCGAAGGAAGCGAGGACCATGCCGGCCGAAGCCAGCAGCCCACCTGCCAGCATCACTGGGCGACAGCCAAAGCGGGTCACGAGGATGCTGGACACCGGGCCTGCGGGGAGTGCAGGGTCACCAGCAGGCCTGGGCCAATCTCCTCTCCATTGGACAGGTTCCAGGTTTTGCCCTCTCAGTCCTAGAACAGCCTCGACAGGATAAGTTCATCCTCTGTTCGGGGACCCAGAGAGGGCAGTGTCTGGGCAAGGTCGCACAGATAGCTGGACAAACCAAGGGGACTGAGCCTTGTGCAGAGGGGAGGGCATGAACTGGCTGAGAGCTCCTCCATACCTACTCCTGCCAACCTGGACCCAAAGCAGAGGAGTGGCTTCCTCTCCTGTTTTATCTTCACAGACTTCAGGTCTCCACCTGGCACAGCCTGGAACCTCCCCCGCCCCATCAGTCGTCCCCAGGCCCTTCCCCCACTGCTCTGGGGATGAGCTCTCCAGCTCACCCGCCATCCCAACAGGGGATTTGGGCTGCGGGGAGGGGGAGTGATTCTTTGGATCTCACTCTCCCCACCTGTAAAATAGGCGGGTGTGGGTCCGTTGGTGGGACTAGTGGTACCTGCTCAAGGGCTAAACTTGCAGGGCAGCCACCTGGGCTGGACTGCTTCCCTGGTCGCCGTCCTTTTCCTGCCCTCTCCTCCCCTCCTTCTGGTGCCGGGGTTTCCATTCCCGCCTGATGGCCCGGGTAATGCTCAGGGGGTCGGGTATCTACTGGTTCGGGATCCCCTGGGCCCCAGGCAGGTGGAGGACCCGGTGGAGGCGCTGACCCGTGCCGTAGAGCATGGCCAGCATGATGGAGGACACCCAGGCGGTATCACTGTAGCCAGCACCGAAGTCGCGCATGAGCGCGCGGAAGAAGACGCTCACGGCCTTGGGAAAGCCATAGGCGAAGCCGGTGACCACGAAGCAGGCGCCCAGCACCGCCCAGCCCCAGCCGCCGTCTGGGGGGCCCATGCCCCGTCGGGGGCCGCCCGCTCCCATTGCCACTGTCTCTGAGGAAGGGGGAGGGTGACAAGAAAGAGCCCTGGGTCTGTAGCCCAGAGGAGGGGGATGAAGACCCGCGTGGGGAAACTGAGGTACGGGCTACCCAAGGGTCCTGGAACCAAGAGAGGAAACTGAGGTGGAAACTTCACCCAAAGTCTTCCCCTCCTGCAAGGGACGGTGAAGGATGGAGGGGAGGATGGAGGGGGTCCCACCTGAGACTTGACCTCAGGAAGGCGCCCTCTGGAGCGCACTTCTCACCTGTGGTGGCAGAAAGGGTGCTCACCTGTGGTGGCAGAAAGGGTGTGGATGGATGGAGAGCCAGGCAGCCAGCGTGCGCTCGGAGATGTGCCTCAGGGTCCCAGTGCCCCTCTGTATGTGCGAGGGTCTCAGAACAAACTGAGCAAACCTCAGGGGGACAGATGACAGCTGCAAAAGGGTCTTTGTGAGTGGAGGTATTCCTCCTGGGCCTTGCAGTATGTTCCTAATTTTTCTCAACAATCAGGGATGACTATTGTCATTAGGACATGAAGGGAGAGTGGGGAGCCACTCTCAACAGAATTGGCTTTCAGTTCATCCTAGCTCAGCCAGCCATGGACTTGCTCCATGACTCGGGTAGGTCCCTGCCCCTCACTGAGCCTCAGTTTCCTCACCTGTAAGATGAACAATCACCCCAGGTCTGCTGGGAATCTTAGGGGAGAGGGACCAGGGCTCCTGCTAGGCAGATGGGAACCTTAAGAAACACTGGGAGAGAGACCTTCTGCCCTTGCAGCCTCCTGAACCCTCCATATACAGAGAATGGCTCCAAAGTCTCACTCACACCATGTGCCCCCTAACAGATGAGGAGGGTTCCTCAGAGCCAGGACGGGCCATTCCAGGGCTGGGGCAGGAACCCAGGACCCTGGGCACAGCTTCCTTCCTGCTCGTCACCCTCAGCTCCTGGGGTCTCCCTTCTGCCGCTGTGCAGCCTGAGACCCCCCTCCCCAGGAGTATCTGAGACTCTGTCCCTCTCCAGGCAGGACTAGGCTTTGGCTTTTCCTGCATCTGTCATCCATCACAGCTGCAGCCACATGAGGATGAGGACAAGAGGGTGGCCCCTAGCAGCCCTCATCCCGCACTCACCTGAACCTGCCTCTGGGTTTGGGTGTCCAGCCTCACATCTCCCCAGACCTGCAGGGAGGGGCTGCCGGGATGGGAAGCTTACCCTGAGGGGGGCTCCTTTTCCAGCTTCCCACCAGCCTCAGGATCAGCCACCTGCCCTACTCTGGCCAGAGGCTCCCACTCTTGGGCCTGGGGCTTAGAGTGTGTCCCCTCCCCCACCCCACCCAGATAAGAGGCTTTGCTCAGGAAGGGAGAAGCAGCAGAGAGCAGAGGGCTGGGCCTGGCCTCCAAGGTGGGGATCCTGTCAGGTCTAGGGAGGGACAGACGAGCCCTCACCTCTTGGAGCCCCAGACAAGGACACATAGAGCTCTGCCCAGTGGGGTCCTAGTCTGGTCCTGGGGGCTCGGCCCTGCCCTGGAGAAACCCCACAAGCCCTAATCACCACATTCCAGGAGGGGTTCACTGGCTTTCCCCTGGATAAGGCTAATCCAGGCCCGAGAGCCTGAGAATGTGGCGGCAGAGGGGCCAGAACAAAGGGTGCAGTGTGCCAGGCCGCCTTAGTGTAACTTGCTGGTGGTCCTGGCCCCGGGCCACTGCCAACCCTTCCCCCAACTGGGAGCAGTCACCATTGCCCGGGAAACCCATAAGCAGTTGGGGTGGGTGGTGTGGAGATGGGGGAGGCACCTTGAGGGCTCTGGGGAACTGCTGGAAAGAACTTGTCAAAATGGGGGACTGGCGGTGAGACAGGCCTTTGAGGGAAAAGCAATGACTTTTAGGACCTCCTGCACTCCACTATTTCAACCCCCAGCTCCCTACCCTGTCCCCCAGATCAAACACCACAATTCCTGCTGTCAAGTCCATTTCCTTTATTTCTCATCATTTATAAAAGTTAAACAGGGCATGTTTGGGGTGGGAGGGTGGGACAAGGAGTTCCTCTCCTCTGGGACAGGGAGGTGGGAAAGAGGTTGGGGACACGAGGTAGGCCCCCCAGGGACAGTCCTGGAGCCCTTGGAGGAGAAGAAATTATTCTGTCCCCTAGTTCCACCTGCTTTACTTTGAAGGCCCCAGGCCCCAGGCCAGCACCTTGGAGCTACTTGGGCTGGGGAGCAGTTTGGGGAAAGGCAGTCACCCCTGGTCTCAGGGTCCCGCTTCTTGGATCAGTTGTTGTTGCTGTTGTCGCTGCTGCCACTGCTGCCACCAAATCTGCACAGCCCCTGGGCAGCTGTGTGGGTAGACCTCAGACCCCTGATGGAGGAAGGCACCTCAGCGGATGAGGGGTGCAGAGCGGTCATTGGTGACAGTAGGACGAAGCTTTACAGTGGCAAAGGGATTTGTGCCCCTGTAGGGAGAGAAAGGGACACAGATCCCCACCTGAGTATAGGCCCAGAGGGCAGCAGGGCAACTGAGCCAGGTGTCCACGTCCTGCCTCCTGCCCCCACCAGGTCACCTCCACCCACCCCCAGCAACAAAGCTCTTTTGATCCCTCAGTGAGGACTCACCTCGGGAAGAGCTCTGGCGGATGCTGCTCCCAGGACATAAATTTCTGCAGTGGGGTAGGGAAGGGCTGGTTAGTGGGGTGAGGGGCAGGTGAGCCCCTCCTATCGGTCAGGGACCTGCCATGCCAAGCTCCAGGGTAACCCTGGCATCCTGCTGTTAAGAGTCAGAGCTGAGAAACCTCCAGGCCAAAATCCACCTCCTAGGACTCACCACCTGCCAGGACGGGCTGAGTGACCCCATGGGGAGATATCCTCCCTGTCCCAGGGTCCTGGCTGCCATCTCCAGCACATGGACCCTGGGGAGGAGGAGGAGAAGCCTTTGCCAACCCCCCCAGCAGGACATTGGGGGCTATAGAACCTGACTTGAAAGATTTCTCTCACCTCTGCCCCTCTCCCACCCTGACCCTCCCTGCACAGAGCATAGACTGGGGCTGGTGAGAGGGCCTCCTACTGGACGGTCTGGGACAGAGCAGAGTATTTCTGGCCTCCTGCCTCCCTGCCCACTGGATGCTCTGGAAAAGGACAGGCTGGGGGTTCACCTTGACATCACTGGACACGCCCATGCTCCCCATGCTGCTTCTGCGGCTATCAGGCAAGGGTGTAGGTGCAGGGCTGGGGGCACGACTCGGCACCCGGCTGGGGGTACGGGAGCGAGACTGGCCATCCCAATACTCTGAGGACATGGTGGAGTTGCTTGGCCGGTCCAGGAGGTCATCAAGGCTGTGGCTGCCTCGGAGTGGGTAGGACCTGAGTCCAGAGAAAAGGGGTAAGAGGACTGGCCCTGCTGTACCCGAGCACACCTGGTGGGTCCTTGAGCATCCTGGGTGAAAGGATGTTATGGCTTAAGGGAGGAGGTCCTGAGATGAGACAGAGGGATGGGCTCAATGACCCTAATGGTAGAGAGATGGGGTGGCTGGGGTTGTGGTTCTCCAGGGCCTGGAGAGGGCTGGGCCCACTCAAGACTCCAGACACCTCCCCCAGTGGGCAGGACACCCCCCACTAGCGTTCTCAGCCCTCCCCGACCCCTGACGGCTCAGGTACCTGGAAGGTAGCTCATTCATGGGGTTCACAGAGGTCATAGGGCTCAAAGGAGCCATGGGGCTCATGGGCACTTCTTCCAAAGGCTTTACATAGGCCTCAGGGAACCAGCCACCCCTGTGGGGCAGAAGCAAAGGGGCTGTAAGCAAGAGTTAGTGATTAACAATGATCAACAACAGTTCCAAGCAGGTCAGATGATTACCGTGCACTGCTGTGTGCCCGACCTCGCTCCAGGGTTATGTGGCTAGTAACTCAGTTAATCCTATGAGTAGTCTTTTCTGGCACTCAAGACCTTATAGAGTCTGGCCCTAACTTACCCATCCAACCCCATGTCCCACCAGGGGCTGGGGCACCTTGGAGAGGGGGAACCAGAGGTCTGAGAAGGAGAGCAGGGACCAGCAGTGGTCAGGCTTCATTCTCTATTCACTGAACACCACCATGGGCCGCATGCACAAGAACAGGACAGAGTCCCTCCTCCCCAGAAGCTCCCAACCAGGGGGGAGACAGATTCAGAACTGAAGATCAGGCTTGGTGCCTGTAGCTCAGCAGCTAGAGTGCCAGCCACATACACCAGAGGTGGTGGGTTCAAACCCAGCCCAGGCCTGCCCAACAACAATGACAACTACAACCAGAAAATAGCCCGGCATTGTGGCAGGTGACTGTAGTCCCAGCTACTTGGGAGGCTGAGGCAAGAGAATCGCTTAAGCCCAAGAGTTGGAGGTTGCTGTGAGCTATGACATCACAGCACTCTACTGAGGGTGACATAGTGAGATTCTGTCTCCAAAAAAGAAAAAAAAATTGATGTTCACTGAGCAGTGTGCTATGGGTGTCGGCGAAGGGGTGGGGGCACCACAGACAATGGGAGGCGCCCAGAAAGCGACAACAAGCCCAGGGTGCCTGTCTCTAAATCCTGCACTCTTTCTATCTCAGCCCAGCTGTTTCCCTCTAACCCAGGCTGATCCCGGAGCACGGTGCCTGCACCGCTGCTCCTTAGCATTCTGCACCTGCTGTCAGAGTCTTTGCCCAGACTGGAGGCTCGTGACCCCACCACCTTCAGAGTGGCTGCCATGGGGAGAGAAAAGGATGTGACTGTGGCACCTTAATCTTTCCAGACTCCACAGAACCATGGAATTCTTACAGAACACCTGGGAAGATGTTCTCCAAACAGCCTCAGACCCCAAGCAGCAACACCCTCATCACAAGGTGACTGGAAGCTATTTTATTTTATTTATTTATTTGCAGTTTAGGGCTGAGGCTGGGTTTGAACCCACCACCTCTGGTATATGGGGCTGGAGCCCTACTCCTTTGAGCCACAGGTGCCATCCCTGGAAGCTATTTTAGCTCACACTTGCAGAGCAGAACCATTTTGGTATGTTGACTTCTGTTTTCACCTTTAGATGCTGCCTCATAGGGCCAGGTGGGATGGCTCACGCCTGTCAGAATCCTAGCACTCTGGGAGGCCGAGGCAGGTGGATTGCTTGAGCTCAAGAGTTAGAGACCAGGCTGAGCAAGAGAAATACAACTGTCTCTAAAAAACTAGCCAGGCATTATGACAGGCCCGTGTAGTCCCAGCTCCTGGGGAGGCTGAGGCAAGAGGATCACTTGAACCCAAGAGTTTGAGATTGCTATGAGCTATGACACCATAACAATCAACCCCAGGGTGACTGAGTGAGAGTCTGTCTCAAAACAAATAAAAAAACAGATGCTGACTCATGGTAAAATGTGCTATTTTCCTAATCTATAAGTCACAGAACAAATAATGGCGTTCCCGGGGAGGTGGTATGAGAGCAGTGGCTTAGGTCTGTCATCAGGCCCCCAGGAATCCTGCTAAATACATCATCTGATGGGGTCTGCAAGGTGGGTCCTCAAGGGGGGAATGGTGTCCATGTCCTCAGTCTCTCCCCACCGACCCCTTTCATTCCTGGTCCATATGGTCACCTGCCCAGCCATGGACCTTTGCACCTATGAACTCCATGCCTCCACTCGCTCACCTATAATCCACAAGGGTAAGTACCCAGGGGTTACACTTCCCCTGTGTATCCACTGATTCACCAACATCCACTCACACCTCTCCCATCACCCATCAATCTGTGTCTGTACCCTAAAAGTACAATTTCCTGTGCCCTCAATCACCCAGTCAGTCCCCCCACCCATCAGTGCACATGCCTACCCAGACACTCATCCCCTCATCCACCTGTCCACCTGTCCTCCATCCACTCAGCCACAGGCCCACCCTCCATCAGAGCTGGGGCTGCCTCCCCCTCACGGGGATGCAACAGGCCGGTGCACACTTTGGGGAGCACCTGCCCATCTCCCATCCTCTACCACATCTCAAGGTTTACCATGAACTTGGTAAAGGAGACTTCCTATCCCCAGAAAAGAGATGAGGAAATTTAGGTGGAGTGTGAGCAGTGAGAGGAGAGGAGAGTCAACTGGAGCCCTAGGGGAGGCCAAGGAGGACTCCTCCTTCGTCGGGCCTAGAGCCCAGGCCCCTGAGGCCTCCTTCTCACCCCACCCCCTTGCACGTGGAGGTGCACACTCACGTGGACGAGCCCTCTAGCTTGCCGTAGAGCCAGCCATTCTGGGCCTCAGGCACTAGCACCTCCACCACGTCTCCGGCTGAGAAGCGCAGCAGCGTGTGGTTGGCGCCCTCAGAGTGGGAGACCAGAGCGCGGACTCTCCTGGTGCTCCCGCCGCCCCCGCCGCCTCCGGGGCGCTCGGTGCCGCTGGCGTAGAGCGAGGCTGCAGGGCGGGAGAACAGCGGCACATGGGCGGGAAGTTCTCCCTGGAGTCTGCCCTCGCTCCCTCCTGCTGCAGCCCCGCCCAGACCCTCTTCCCGGCCCCACTCTCTGGGCTCTGGGGCTCGCGGCACTCACTGGCGGACGGCGTCCGGGGCAAGGACCGGCGGTCTGGCTCCAGCTGCGATGCAGCCCTCGTGTCGACGGGCTCGGGGCCATAGGAGCCGGAGCCGTGCCGGCTGCGGGGGGAGCTGAACTCGCCCAGAGGCCGCTGCGGCTGCGAGGGGAGACGGGCAGGGGAGGGTGGGGCAGGGAGGGCGGCGGCCGCGCCTAGACCAGCCCCCACCCCCAGTCCCAGCCGTCGGCGTAGGGGTTCAGGGGCCGCCGGCCCAGCCACCACGGGGGCGCCGAGGCCGCCCCGGTGCGGAAGGGCGGGCCGGGGGCCGCAGCGTAGAGCGGGAGCCTGGGGGGAAGGAGGCTCCGGGCGGAGGCCCTCAGGCCCCAGGGCCCCGCGGGGGGTGGCGGTGGCACGAATGGCGGTGGGGGCGCCCAGGGCCTCACCATGTCCAGACGGGTGGGCGTCAGGCGGCCCGAGGGGTAGGGCGGCCCCAGCACTGAGCCCAGCAGGCCCGGGGAGTGTGCACGGGAGGACGGGCTGCGGCTGGCGTCCGACTGCTCCTTCCACAGCAGCACGCGGTTCTGGAGTATCCCCCGGGCCTGGCCGAGTGGGGGCACAGGGGTTAGCCAGGTCCAAGCAGCTCCCTGAGTCCTGGGACTCAAAAATGGCACCCTAGACCTGAAGACTGGGCCCGGCAAACATGACCATTATTTTCTCCCTGGAAGGAGCTGAAAGACTGCAGTGGTATCACTTCGGGTCACTCACCGTCAGACCCCCTCCCATCACCACTTCTCAGTTTCTCTGGGGGGCTTCCCCTGAGCCCCACTCAGTCTGTGTGCTTTAGTTGGGGCTGTCCTCAGTGCTCAGCTAAAGGGGTAGGGATAGAACCTAGGCTTGTTCACTCAAGTCCACCATCCTCCTGGCTGCAGTGAGAGGCTCAGGAATGGCACTTAGCCAAAAACTGTCACCAACGAACCCAATCCCATTTACCCTGTAACACCTGGAAAATACATCCTTTTAACCTCATTGGACTTGCTGAAAAGGTAGAGTAAAGCCAACATGGGGAACTCTGTGTAGAAGACCTCTGTAAGTTGACCATCCAAGGGACTGTAAACCAACTGGTTAACATCTGGAGGTGGTCAACATATGGAACTAGGGCTATTGTACTGATATGTACATGAGGTGCATTTCTGGAGGTGGTCAGCGTAAGGAGGTGGTGAACCGTGGAGGTTCCACTATAATTGAACTAAGCAACCAACGGGTGACTGACATCTTTTGTGCACCTGGATCCAGCTATGTCTGAAACCCTTCAGCTTCCCCTTTTCTGTTTAAGCCAGTTTGAGTAACTAAAAGAGGCTTTTCAAAAGCAGTTTTCCAGTTCATTCCTATAGTCTACATAAGCATCTTCTTTCCAGTATCCCCAATACACAAGTATCTCCTTCTGCTTGAATACTTTCAAGGACAGGAAATTCAGCAGCTGACCACACAGTCCATACCAACTGCAGCTGGGAGGGCTTTAAATGTTCAACCTGATGTGTGTATTAATCATCTTTTTTTTATTTTCTGCATTGTATGATGTTCTGACACTCCAGGGACTTGCTAACCCTGGAGAGACTGCCCCTCCAAGGGAGCTGGTATCTCTCGCCTCCTTTATCCAACTTTCACACATCAAGCCAGTATTTTCCCTTGACCTAAATCACCCCAGGACTAGGTACCAGGTAACTAGAAACCATCTCTCTAGCCCAGAGCCTGCTGAAATTATTCAAACTATCTGATTCTAAATTTGCCCTAACTTGCCTATCCTGTCCTTCCCATGGAAACCACGATGATGGTTCTGGGTCAAGCTTTCTTCTAGCTCTTGCTGCCTCTTGTCTAACTTTGCTATTTCCCCATGTGGCCCTGCATGGCATGGCATCATATCCTTTTTTGTTAGGGACTATGAGTAATAAATTTTAATGTCATTGATGTCTCTGTATCACTAAGTGACTCTATAAATTAAATCCCAGGTAGAATCAAAACACTGCATGTTCTCTAGCCGTAAAGATCTCTCTCATTTCTTTTTAGATATTCTCCCCCCCAAGGCCTGGCTTATGACTGTCATCTTAGGAATAAGAAAAGCTTCCCTTTATAGAGCATTTACTCTGTGCAGGCCCCATATTAAATGCATTATCTGCATTATCTTACTTGATTCTCACAATAACCCTGGGTGGTAGGTGCAGTTTTTATAGAAGACGCTGAGGGTCAGAGAAGTTGAGTGTCTTGCTCCAGTAAGCAGTGAAGAGGCTGTTTTGTATTGTCTGTCTTTGTTTTTTTTTTCTTTTTTTTTTTTTTTTTTAGACAGAGCCTCAAGCTGTCACCCTGGATAGAGTGCAGTGGCATCACAGCTCACAGCAACCTCCAATTCCTGGGCTCAAGCAAGTCTCTTGCCTCCGTCTCCCAAGTAGCTGGGACTACAGGTGCCTGCCAAAACACTGGGACATTTTTTGGTTGCAGCGGTCATTGTTTGGCGGGCCCAGGCTGGATTCAAACCCCCCAGCTCAGGTGTACGTAGCTGGCGCCTTAGCCTGTTGAGCCACAGGCGCTGAGCCATATTGTCTGTCTTTGAAGAAGCCTCCTATAACTATACTTTTCAATGATCTCTCCTTTGAACCTGGCCCAGCTGCTAAAAACCTTATAGTAATCTTGGCAGCAATAACAGAAAAGCTCAGAGTGCCATACCATGGGAGCAACTAATCTAGCTATTCCCTAAGTGGGTGCTCTCTCTGTTTCCTTGCAGAAATCAACTAGCAAAGCAGCACAAAGACCACCACCACCCCCAACAGACCTTTGTGCACTTGTTTCAGAGGCAGTAAGTAAAATGAAATCATCACGATCTGCGAAGCACTTTTTTTTTTTTGAGACAGAGCCTCAAGCTGTCACCCTGGATAGAGTGCTGTGGCATCACAGCTCACAGCAACCTCCAATTCCTGGGCTCCAGCGAGTCTCCTGCCTCCGTCTCCCAAGTAGCTGGGACTACAGGCGCCCACCACAACGCCCGGCCGCCGTCAATGTTGTTTGGTGGGCCCGGGCTGGATTCGAACCCCACCAGCTCAGGTGTACGTGGCTGGCGCCTTAACCCATTGAGCCACAGGCACGGAGTCTGTGAATCACATTTTTAAAGGGATTTGTGTCCGGTGTGAGAACACCTGCCAGGGTGTTAGAGGGTTCTGGTAGTAATTACCACAGCACTGAGCCCCAGCCTCGAAAGCACTCAACTTCATTGGCTTTCCTCTGCCCTGCCCCCAGGCAATTTAGCCAATGGGCAGCAAGAAACTGTATAGGGTTTCAAGAGGAGGTTATGGGAGAATTTTTAAAAATATTTATGAAATGGGAAATCTATTCTAAGTATGACCTAGGACTGATAAATGGAAAATCTATTCTAAGTATGACCTAAAGACTTGTAAAGAATTCGTACAATTAATAAGACAAATGGAAGACAAGGTATTGATAAGTCATAATAAAGAAAATTAAGTGGCTCTGACACATAAAAAGATACCAATCTCACTTATAATAAGAGACTGGGGTAAAATTACTCTGAGATACTATTTTACTTCTCTGATGAGCCAAGATTGAAAACTGTTGTTAAGGAGTGTGGAAACACAGAATCTCATACATTGCTGATGGAAGTATAAATTGGTACACCTAGTGCCTAAATTCTTGGACTAACTCAATTTCATTACGAGGAATTTATCCTGAAGACAGACTTGCACAACTGCAGTCAACCCAGAAAAGCTAAAGGCAAGGTAGGAAGGCATGTTATTGACTAGGTTTGGACTAAGCAAGGACTGAGTATTGAAGATGAATGAGAAAAATACCTTACTGTGCCCAAATACTGATAGTTCTTTATCTTGTTGTAGCCATGCAATCTGCTTATAAATAGAGTAACAAGGAAATGTTTATGCTCTGCTGTCTTACGAGTTAGATCCTGTATGTTCCAAAGCCCAGCTGGGTCAGACAGCATGCCACTGGTTCCCCATGCTATGGAGATCTGACTGCTGCACTCTTGAGGGGTGATCACCCACCATGAGGCAGTCAAGGGAGGGTCAGCCCTTAACGTTGGAGGATAACTGTTTAGGACACAGGCAAAGAGGAGTTTCCCTCCAAAGAAGATATATAAATGGCCAATCAGCACGTGAAAAGATGTTCAGCATCATTAGCCATCAGGGAAATGCAAATCATCACCACAAGGAGATATCACTTCATACCCAATGAGATGGAATCAAGAAGACAGTAACAGAAGGGAGGATGTGGAAAAATTGGAGCCCTCATAAGCCCCTGATGGATGTGTAAAATAGCACAGCCATTTTGGAAAAGAGTCCTCTAATGGTTAAATGCAGAATTACCATAGGGTTCAGCAGTTCCCCTCCTGTAAACCCAAAAGAACTGGAAACGCATGTTCACACAAAAGTTGTACATAGACATTCAGGGAAGCATTATTCATAATAGCCCCAAAGTGGAAACTACCCAATTATCCATCAACTGATAAATGGGCAAATAGAATGTGTTCTATCCAGATAATGGAATATTATTTGGCAATAAAAACGAATAAAAGACCACATATTGTGTGATTCTATATATGTCTTTTTTGTTTTTTGTTTTCTGGGGGTTTTTTTGTTTTTTGTTTTTTTTTTTGCAGTTTTTGGCCAGGGCTGGGTTTGAACCCGCCACCTCTGGCATATGGGGCCAGCACCCTATTCCTTTGAGCCACAGCCACCGCCCTATTCCATGTATGTCAAATGTCCAGAATGTGTGAATCTATTGAGACAGAAAGTAGTGGTTGCCTCAGGCAGGGGAAGGGAGGATTAGGGAGTGACAGGTAAGGGGCACTGGGTTTTGCAGGGGAGAGAGGAATAAAAATGTTCTAAGCTTGATAGTAGCGAAGGACGCACAACCCTGTGAATCTACTGTAACCCAAGGAATTGTACACTTTAAATAGATGGACTGGATGGTAAGTCAATTATATCTCAATTCAATTTTTTAAAACAGAAGTTGTGCTGGCTCAGAGCCTGTAGCTCAGGAGGTAGGGCACCGTCACATATATAGGGGCTGGTGGGTTTGAACCCGACCCAGGCCTGCTAAACAACAATAAAAACTACAACAAAAAAATAGACAGGCATTGTGGCAGGCGCCTGTAGTCCTAGCTACTTTGGAGGCTGAGGCAAGAAAATCACTTAAGCCCACGAGTTTGAGTTTGCTGTGAGCTGTGGCACTCTACCAAGGGTGATATAGTAAGATTCTGTCAAGAAAGAAAAAGAGAGAGAGGGAGAGAGAGAGAAAGAGAAAAAGAGAGAAAGAAAGAGAGAAAGAAAAGAAAAGAAAAGAAAGAAAGTTGTGCTTCCTGGGAAAATCATATTGTGGAGGAGAGTGGGCGATAAGAAAGCTGAGACTGGGGCTGGGTGTGGTGGTGACAGTGGGCAAATATCAGCTTGAGCCAAGATCAGTCACTGGGTCCACCATGTGCTCCACCTCTGCTCAGTACCAGAGGCTCAGGGACGGTCCAGCAGGGGAAGGAGCCTGAGCCAGGTGAGGCTGCTAGGACAGCTGGCTAAGAGGCCATCTTTTGTTTTTATTTTGGAGGGGAGAGGGCAGAAGCAGAACCCATTTTCATTAGACTCCTTCATAAGCCCGGCTCTATCACAGTCTCAACGTTGTGAAGTGGGAATTATTTCTCTCCTTTCCAGATAAATGGAGACCAATTCCTCACTTGCTAGCATTTGCAGCCAGGGTACAGAGTTGTTGGGAAACCAAACAAGAGTATGAATAAATAGAAAGTGAAGGGAAGAGAAATGAGGCTGGGGGAGGGGAAGGGGAGCATCAGGACAGAAGCTGGGTGGTAGGTCAGGGACTCACACTTAGACACGAAATAGAGCCAGGGTCTAGCATGGCACCTGGGCTTAAAAAATATTTGTTGAATAAATGAATGAGTGAACAAATTACATTGGAAAAACGCAGGAACAAAGTTATTGATGTATGAGGGAATAGATGTCCCTGCTCTCTCCTCCTGCAGATCCCATCATCCCCCTCTCCAGAGGGTCAACAGCAAGCCCAGGTCCAGCAGGCGGGCAGGTCTGCATTCCAGGAGGCTTTGGCCCCTGCTGGACCATTATGGAGCAGAGCGAGATGGAACTTTGACCACAGCTAAGCTGGCTGGGATCTGAGAAGCCAGCAAGGACTGGGAGACTGAGGCACAGCAGTGCAGCCTGCCGAGACACCTAGTAGGGCAGCATGGAGTGTCCCTTCTGAGTGTAGCCTTGGAGAGGCCTTTCCTGTGCTCCAGAAGCCCATAGAGATTGGGCTGCCGCTAGTCCACAGGGTTCTTTTATGCAATTTAGGGACAAATGTCCCCTTTGGGTGGACAGAACCTTGTGAGCACACACTGAATGAATGGATGACCTCTTTGTGCAAAGAAAAAGTGCTCCTTTCTCCAGGCAAACAGACTTCACCAGTGTGTTCAGTCTGGAGAGCGAGCATGGTCCCTACTCTCAATCAGGCACCCTCGTGCAATGCACGACCTGTGTAATCTTCCCTAGAAGCCCCATCATGGCGGTCTTCCACATGGGCAAGCTAAGTTAACTCTCATCCCTGTGACTGAATGAGAGCTGATGCTTGCAACAGGGAGGTCTGGAACAGAATAGGGTCCTCCCTTTATGTCTGTGGAGATGGCTTCTGGACAATTAGATAAGGCAGCCCACATGGGTAGAGGCTGCTTCACTCCCCAGCCTCACATTTTCCTGAGGCCCTTGCAGCTCAACTCAAACCACGAGTGGGTGTCCAGGGGCAAAGGAAAAAAATAAGGCATCTAAGGGGTTCCAGTGTTCTAAGAATAGAGCCCAGCAGACCACCAGGCAGCTGAGAAAATGTAACAAGCTTGTAACCACTTGATAATAAAGACCTTCTTAACCAGACACAGCATGATTTTAAGATTGAAAATGGAACAGATGAACTAAAAGAGATGATGGGCCAGTGAAGAATGGGATCAGTGGCCTGATAACCTAGATGGGGAGAAAAATCTCAAATACTGAACAGGAATAAGGGAAATAGGGCCAGCGAGGGAGAAGGTCATAGCTGGAGTGATAGGAGTTTCAGGAAAAGGAAAGACAGCAGAGACGTAATAATTAAAGAAACAGAAGAGGAAATAATGCCCCTGATCCGAAGAAAGACTTGAGCCTGTGGCCTGAAGAGCAGTGACTGAGGTACCTATTAAGGTGGCACCTGGGCAACATCCTAAGTCTCAAGGATACAAAGAAAATCTCCAAGAAGCCATAAAGAGCCAGTTACAGACAAGGAAAAAGACACAGACTAGCAGCAGACTTAGTATCTAACACAAGGCACTAGGATAGAGGATATCTGTCACTTTGGACCATGAGAGGAAAGGCCTCTGGCTCTGCAGCCCTTCAACCAGCCCCTGTACAGTCACCAGGCAGAGTGACAGCCAGCTATGTGCAGATGTGCAAGGATGCCAATGGTGCATTTGCAAAAGCTACTCATGAAAGTTCTTTAACCACACTGATCAATCAAAACAGACATCAAGACAGTGGGGGGGGGGTGAAAAGGGATGAGACAGTAGTGGACAGTGTTTCTGATGACATGTGTGAAGAACTGGTAGTAGAGGGTGGCGGTGCACTGGGCAGTGGTAATATATGTACTCTAAGTAAAGTTTCTTGAAATATAAGGGTCGTGCTAGAAAGAAAGGACTAGTGAGGGTCTGGAACTAAAAGTCCTAAATGATCTTGGCTAAACTAAGAATTGGGGGTGGAGAATGAAGGGAGGAATAGAAACTTTCCAGGGGCCTTATCTCAGATAGCCAGGAGGCTGGGAAAATACTTCTCAGGGTCTCCTCCTATGGACTTCGGAGAGCAACAGACTGACGTGTGTGTGTGTGTGTGTGTGTGTGTAGGGGGAAGTCGTCATTTCTTTAAAAATTAATAGATGGATATGTATGTGATTATGAGGGTCACAAAGTGGAGGTCACCACAAGTAGAGAGAAAAGAGTAGAATTTCCAAATTAATAAGGGGAAAGAGGAATATACAGCAACTCAACTAAACAAACAAGAATGAGAATGGGAGAAAAAGAGGAAATGATGATGTAAGTGCAGCCAGCTCAAGTTATCTAGAAGGAATAAAACCTAGGTGTATCAGTCGTTATGTTAAATGGGAATTCCTGGATTCCTCCTCTATTAAATGACATAGACTGTCAGATTGATCAAAAATCAAAACTGAGCTGTATGTTAGCAACAAAACACACTTAACATACAGAGATAAGCAAAGAGAAGGGAAAATAAGAAAAGCAATGTTAATATCAGACAAAGTGGAATTAAGAGAAGCATTGAATTTGATTATAGTAAATACACAAATGGCAATATTTACAGAGAAGGTACAATAGTCATAAACTCCAAAGCACCAAACAAAATGGCAGTTAAATTCAGAAAGCAAAATCCAACAGAAATCCAATGAGAAGTGAGAGAATCTGACTGGCATAGCAGATAGAATGAAAGAAGAGTATACAGAATTTAAGTAATATGATATAATTAGTAGACAATAACTGAATAAACCTATTAATTAATGAATTTATGAATGGTGGGAATATGCATGCAATAACTAAAAACTGGCCCATACATGAATAAATAAATGCATAAAATAGTGAATGCATGCAAAAAAAGAACAAAATAATGAATGAATCAATGAGTGTCTAAAGTGATACAAAGAAATGAATAAATGGAGTGAAATAAAATAAATTTCTACAAAGAGAACGGAAGGAAAGGAAAAGGGAAGAGGGGAGGGAAATTCCTGTGTACAGCCATCTCTGGAAGGTCACAGCCCTCAGAGGGCCCTGCTGCAGCCCCAGCTCACCCTGCCGAAGAACTGCAGGAAGGTGTTAGAAAGCAGCAGGTGCTTCTCAGCCAGGAAGCGATAGCGCCGCTTCTCTTCCAGTTCAGCTGCCCGCTGACTCTCAGACACGAAAGCCTGCATCTGCGCATGCAGCCGGTTCACGCTCTCCTGTGGGGGAAAGGAAGGGACTTCGGCTGGGGGCATCATCTTTCCCGACCCACCTCCTCCCTCCACCTGCCCTGAACACTGGCCCTGTCTCAGCTCCTGCACCTGTCCCTTGCTGAGCACTAGCATCCTTATGAGCCTGGGCCCTGCATCCCCCTGGCCTGGTTGCTTCTTGCAGGCAGGGCTGGTGTCTGAGTGATCACTCTGAGCTCAGAGGTGGGGCCCAGGGAGGCTGGTTTAATGAGAATATGAGTGAGTGGATTAATAACCCTTACTCCGGAGGGAAGAGTCTGAAGAAGGAAGACATGAGCTTACTTAGGATAGGAGGTAGAGGGTGAACCCTTGCATTTGGGTTTTGGAGACAGAGGCCAAGGATGAGGACCTGGTCTCGAGGGGAGGGACTGGCCCAGCAGGAGTGCATGTGTGGCAGCTGGTGGATGGCACGTTTGCTACCATCTTCAGGGGCAGCTCGGTCTTCCCAGTGAAGGGTGAGGGGTGGTACTGGGGTTGTGGGAGAGGCCTGGGGACTCCAGGAAAGGCCAGGAAGCCACAGGGCAAGGAGGGGTGCTGAGAGGGCGCTGTTGTCTCTAGCTGTGCTCACCACAGCTGAGCTGGTGCTGGGTGGGAGATCTCGGGGGTGTTGGGGGTTCCCCGGACGCCGCCTTGCCTTGAGACCTGCCCTCCGCCCACCCCACCCTCGTACTTTCATCTCCCGGGCGTTCTTGTCCCTCTTGCGCTCCATGCGCCACAGCTCAGACATGCACTTCTCCAGGTTGGCCGCTCGGTGGCGGTACTCGATCTCGTAGTGCTGGCGGCTGTCCTGGGGTGGGGCGAAGCGGCAGGGAGAATCCTCCCACGTCAGAGAGCGCTCAGGATACCCGCCCCAGAGGTCAGAGCCCTGGACTGGGACCGGGGGCCCAGCTGGGAACACGTACAACCTGCAGCCCGTCACTGCCCAGCACTGGCCTCTGTGCGGCCGCAGGTCAAATGGGGAGAGCAGTTCCCGCCTGGGACCGCGGGGAGGCCGGACTCACCTTGATGAACTGCATGTCCAGCTTGGTGTTCTTCTCCATGTGCTGCAGCAGGTCTCCGTGGAACGTCTGCACCTGCGTGGAAGGCAGGGTGGGCGTGACCCAGGGGCCCCACCGCTCCGGCCGGCCACCCTTTGCACTTTCTACTACCATGCCCTGCGGACAGACACTGCCCTGTCCCTGCCCCTCCCAGGGGCACACACTTCATTAAGGGGTCCTGTGAGGTGGGGGACCATGAACTGTCAGCTCTATAGATACAGCGATTCCAGTAACTCTCAAAAAGTCCTTTTGCCACTGGGAAAAGTCCTTTTGCCACCTGTATCTGTGGATCCAGCGATTCCAGTAACTCTCAAAAAGTCCTTGCACCCTTGAAAGAATTGTCTCTATGGGTTGATCCCATTCCCCCTCCCCTTCCACTTGAACCCCCTCCAGCCAAGCTATTGTGCCACTAAACCACCAAGAGTTTTGTTGAAAATACCACCAGTGCCTCTAGGTTCTTTTCTTTTCTTTCTTTCTTTTTTTTTTTGAGATAGAGACTCAAGCTTGTCACCCTGGGTAGAGTGCTGTTGCATCACAGCTCACAGCAACCTCCAATTCCTGGGCTCAAGTGAGTCTCCTGCCTCTGCCTCCCAAGCAGCTGGGACTACAGGCGCCCACCACAATGCCTGGCCAGTTTTTGGTTGTAGCCGTCATTGTTTGGCGGGCCCCGGCTGGATTCAAACCCTCCAGCTTAGGTGTACGTGGCTGGTGCCTTAGCCCACTGAGCCACAGCCGTCTCTTTCTCCTTCTCCTCCTCCTCCGCCTCCTTCTCCTCTCCAGACCCTCAAGCTGTCACCCTGGATAGAGTGCTATGACATCACAGCTCACATCAACCTCCAAATCCTGGGCTCAAGCGAGTCTCCTGCTTCTGCCTCCCAAGTAGCTGGGACTACAGGCGCCCGCCACAACACCCGGCCATTTTTTGGTTGCAGCTGTCATTGTTGTTTGGTGGGCCCAGGCTGGACTTGAACCTACCAGCTCAGGTGTACGTGGCTGGCGCCTTAGCCCATTGAGCCACAGGCACCGAGCCATTCTGCTTCTTCTTTTTGAGACAGAGTCTCCCTTTGTTGCCCTCAGTAGAGTGCTGTGCCTTCATACATAGCTCACAGCCACCTCAAACACTTGGGCTCAAGCAAGTCTCCTGCCTCAGCCTCCCAAGCAGCTGAGACTACAGGTGCCCACCACAATGCCCGGCTATTTTTAGAGATGAGATCTTGCTCTGGCTCAGGCTAGTCTCAAACCTGTGAGCTCAGGCGATCCACCTGCCTCGACCTCTCACAGTGCTGGGATTACAGGCGTGAGCCACCGTGCCAGCCTCATCTGAGGACTCTTCTGACCATGCTGTCAGCGTCATTTGACTCAGTTGAGCACTCTCTTCTTGAAACGCCTCCTGTCCTCATCTTCAGCTCAGCCCCTCCTCCTAGACCTTCCTGCCCCTTCTTCTGCATGATCCCTTGAGGATGGTGTCACCAGGACTCAGGCCTTGTGTCTCCCTCCTTCTCTATCCACAGCCTCTGTGAGCTCACCAGTCCACATGCTGACAACTCCCTGGTGTCTTTCCTATCTAAGACCTTGCCCTCGAACTCTGGTCTCATACATATAATTGACTATTCCACATCTAGGACTGGTTTTCCAGAAAGCACCTCAGCTAATGGCAACTCTGCCTTTCCAGATGGTCACGCTGAAACCTTCACATATCCTTGACTCTCTTTCCTTCACACCTGACATTGATCCATCAGAAAATCCTATTGGCTCTGCCCTCTGGCCTCTCCTCAACATCACCCAGCAGGCTGCGGCTGTTCCCCAAGCCCAATTATCGTGGCCTCATGTTAGTGCAATAACCTCCTAACTGGCCTTCCTGTTCTTGCTTTTTTCCCTGGCCCTGGTCATTTGTTTGTAGAACAGGATCCAGAGTCATCCTACCCTGTCAAGTGGTGAACAATTGTAAAATTGTTGATGACATTTATGGTGCCTTCAAAAACATCAAATACCTAGGAATAAATCTATCAAAAAATGTGCCAAGGATGCTATGCTGTAAATGACAAAGCATTGCTAAGAAAAATAAATAGAGAAATACACCATATTTATGGATCTGAAGACTTGATATTGTTAGGATGACCATTAATTTATTTTATTTATTTATTTGAGATAGAGCCTCAAGCTGTCGCCCTGGATAGAGTGCTGTGACATCACAGCTCACAGCAATCTCCAATTCCTGGACTCAAGTGAGTCTCCTGCCTCCGCCTCCCAAGTAGCTGGGACTACAGGCGCCCGCCACAACACCTGGTCATTTTTTGGTTGCAGCCGTCATTGTTGTTTGGTGGGCTAGGTCTGGATTCGAACCCACCAGCTCAGGTGTACGTGGCTGGCGCCTTAGCCCATTGAGCCACAGGCGCCGAGCTGGATGACCATTGATTTAAAGGTTATCACAATCCCTATCAAAATTCCAGAAAATTTTCTTGAATAAATTGTCAAGCTGATTGATTCTATAATTTATATGAAAATGCAAAAGATCTTGAATAGGCAAAACAATTTTTTTTTTGGCAAAACAATTTTGAGGGCAGTGCCTGTGGCTCAGTGAGTAGGCTGCCAGCCCCATATACTGAGGGTGGCGGGTTCGAACCCGGCCCTGGCCAAACTGCAACAAAAAAATAGCCGGGCATTGTGGTGGGCACCTATAGTCCCAGTTACTTGGGAGGCTGAGGCAAGAGAATCGCCTAAGCCTAGGAACTGGAGGTTGCTGTGCGCTGTGATGCCACAGGACTCTACCAAAGGCAATAAAGTGAGACTCTGTCACTAAAAAAAAAAAAAAAAAAATTTTGAAAAAGGAAAAGTTCTTAGACTACTTGAGTATTTGCTATAAAGCTACTGTAATTAATACAGTGTGACAGTAGTATAAGGAAAGACAAATATACCAATGGAACAGCGAGCCCACAAATAGACCCAAATATATATGATGGACCAATTTTTGACCAACACATCAAATCAATTCAGTGGGCAAAGGAAAGTTTTTTAAAAATAGTCTCGGAACAACTGACTATGAGGTTGGACAATTAAATCCACAATCAAATCCATAACTCGTCCTAGAAAAGCTCAATGCTGAGTGTCACTATAGTCAACAGACAGCCAAGGAGAGGACTTTGAAGGTGACTGTCTGTAGTGACAGTCAACAATAAGGTATACATCACTTTTCCTAGGATGAGCTCGCACATCCAAACTTGTATTTGCACAGGGAAAAATAAACCCTGACTCCATCTCACTTCATTTATAAAAAAATGTATGTGAGACGGACCATAGAAATAAATGTAAACCCCAGAATGCAGAGTTTCTAGAAGAAAAGTTAAGAGAATATCTTCACCATGAGGAAGGCAAAGATTTCCTGGATAGAACACAAGCACGAGCCATTTACAAAATTATTCAGTTGGGCTTAATAAAACTTTAAAATTTCTGTGCATCAAAAACAGACACTATTATAAAAATGAGTATACACACAAGCTACAATTTGGGAAAAATATTCACTATATATATCTGGCAAAGGACTCATATCTTAACTAAAGAAATAACTTTTTTTTTTTTTTTTTTTTTTTTGCAGTTTTTGGCTGGAGCTGGGTTTGAACCCACCACCTCCGGTATATGGGGCCTGAGCCCTACTCCTTTGAGCCACAGGAGCTGCCCGCGAAATAACTTTTTTTTTGAGACAGAGTCTCAGTTTGTCACTCTTAGTAGGGTGCTGTAGTGTCATAGCTCACAGCAACCTCAAACTCTTGGGACTAAAGCCATCCTCAAGCCATCCTCTTGCCTCTGCCTCCCAAGTAACTGGGACTAGCTCACAGCACCCTCACACTCTTGGGCTCAAATAATCCTCCTGACTCAGCCTCCTGGGACTATAGGCATTTTTCACAATGCCTGGCTATTTTATTTTATTTTATTTTATTTTATTTTATTTAGACACAGAGTCTCAGGCTGTCACCCTGGATAGAGTGCCATGGCATCACAGCTCACCGCAACCCATTGGAGGGCTCAAACGAGTCTCCTGCCTCTGCCTCCCAAGGAGCTGGGACTACAGGCGCCCGCCACAATGCCCGGCCATTTTTTTTTGGTTGCAGCCGTTATTGTTGTTTGGTAGTCCTGGGCTGGATTCAAACCCACCAGCTTAGGTGTACATGGCTGGCGCCTTAGCTGCTTGAGCCACAGGTGCTGAGCCAATGCCTGGCTATTTTAGAGACGGATTTTGCTCTGGCTCAGGCTGGTCTCCAACTCCTGAGCTCAGGGAATCCACCTGCCTCAGCCTCCAAAAGTGCTAGGATTACAGGTGGAAAGAACTGTCAACAGTAAATATAGCCCAGTAAGAACGGGTAAAAGACTAAACAAACAGCATACAGATGATGTAAAAATGTCCAACAAACCCATTAAAAGTCATTAGTCATCAGGGATATCAAGACAAAAATCACAGTGAAATGCCGTTTCATACCCATCAGAATGACTATGATAAGAAAGATGAACAACCCTGAATGTTAGCAAGGACGGAGAGCAATGGCAATTTTCATTCATTGCTGGTGGGGATGCAGAATAGTACAAGAACCTTGGAGAACTCTCTGGCAGTTTCTTATAAAGCTAAACATATGTCAACCCTGCGACCCATAAATTCTACTCTCAGATATTTATCCAACAGAAATGAAAACATATGCAAAAAAGACTTGCACAAGAGCATTCACAGCAGCCCTATTCACCATAGCTCTGAAACAGCCTTCAACTGGAAACAACCCAATTGCCTATGAATGGAAGAATGGATAAACAAATTGCAGTATATTCATACGTTGAAATGCTAAGCAATAAAACAGAACAAAGTATTGATGCAAGCAACAACATGAATTAATCTTACAGACCTTATACTGAGTGAAAAAAGCTGAACACAAAAGAATACAGAGTGTACAATTCCATTCATATGAAGTTCTAGAATAGGCAAAATTAATCTCTAGAGATGGAAATGAGAAAGCAATTGCTTTCCTGGGGGGGTGAGATTGACAAAAAGGACATAAGGGAATTTTCTGGGCTGATGGAAACATTCTGACTCTTACTGCGCATGGTGGCTACATAGTATGCAAGTGTCAAAATCCATCATACTTAACACGTAAGAACTGGGTCTTCTTTTGTATGTAAATTTTACTCCAATAGAAAAAAATAAGTCCGATTCTGAGATAATGGTAGCAACCAGTGTAGTTTTTAAATCTTCCTTCATTTCCTCATAAAAAACTAGAGAGCAAAATCAAAGCCTCAAGACAACATTCACAATAGAACAATGGGACGATATATCCTCACAGACCCCCAAATGCAAATCAGTGCCAGCGGTTGGTGTAACCAGAGGAAGCAGGGCGATGTGGCCTGCTTAGGGGGTCAGGGCCCTGAGCTCAGGAGCACCCCAACAGAACCAGCAGGCAGTCTGAAGAAGCTTTGACAGGATGTTCTGAGAACAGCAGCTGATGCTCCAAAGGGATTTTGAGAGTCTGGAGGGGTGAGAGCCAGGTGTCCCTGGTACAATGTGAAGGAGCACTCTTTTTCTTATGTAAATATATATATATATATATATATTTTTTTTTCCTCTTGTTGTTGTTGGGGATTCATTGAGGGTACAAAGAACCAGGTTATACTGATTGCATTTGTTAGGTAAAGTCCCTCTTATAATTGTGACCCATCCCCAAGAGTTGTGTCACACCCCGTGACCCCCAACCCCCATCCTTCCTTCCTTCTCGCTGCACTCCCCTTCCCTCACCCCCTACTGTGTACTAGGTCATCAATTGACCTCATATAAGCATTGAGTACATAGGATTCTTACCTTTTTTTTTTCCAAGACAGAGTCTCACTCTGTCACTGTGGGTAGAGTGCCATGGTGTCACAGTTCATAGCACCCTCACACTCCTGGGCTCAAGCGATCCTCCTGACTCAGCCTCCCAAGTAGCTGGGACTGTAGATGCCCAGCACAACACTGGGCTGGTTTTTCTATTTTTAATAGAGACAGATTTTTGCTCTTGCTTAGGCTAGTCTCAGACTCCTGAGCTCAGGCAATCCTCCCGCTTTGGCCTCCCAGAGTGCTGGGATTGCAGGCGTGAGCCACCGTGCTCATCCTGAACGGGTTCTCTTGGATCTTCCTGAAATGGAGCCAGACTCCATTCAGGGCAGGGCCCACATGAAGAAGAAGAGGCAGTGAGTGGGATCAAAATCAAGAATAGGGACAATAGGGCTGCACCTGTAGCTCAGTGGGGAGGGCACCAGCCACATACACTGAGGCTGGCGGGTTCAAACCAAACCGGGCCAGCTAAAACAACAATGACAACTGCAACAACAACAAAAATATCCAGGTAGGCATTGTGGAGGGTGCTTGTAGTCCCAGCTACTTGGGAGGCTGGGGCAAGAGAATCTCTTAAGCCTAAGAGTTAGAGGTTGCTGTGAGCTGTGACAGTACTCTACCCAGGGCGACAGCTTGAGACTTTGTCTCAAAAAAAAGAGCTTGGCACCTGTGGCTCAATGGGCTAAGGCACCAGCCATGTACACCTGAGCTGGCGGGTTCGAATCCAGCCCGGGTCTGCCAAATAGCAATGGTGGCTGCAACCAAAAAAAAATGATTGGGCATTGTGGTGGGCGCCTGTAGTCCTAGCTACTTGGGAGGCGGAGGCAGGAGACTCGCTTGAGCCCAGGAATTGGAGGTTGCTGTGAGCCGTGATGCCACAGCACTCTACCCAAGGTGACAGCTTGAGGCTCTGTCTCAAACAAAAACAAAAAAAAAAACAGGGGCAATAGAAACAAGGGAAAGCGAAAGTCCAACAAAAGTAGAGAAGGGAACAGAACAGGAAATTATAGAAAGGACTACAAAAACAAACCTGCCACATCTGTGAAATGCTACATAGGAAAAGATCTTGTGGGCGGCGCCTGTGGCAAAGGAGTAAGGCGCAGGCCCCATATGCCGGAGGTGGCAGGTTCAAACCCAGCCCCGGCCAAAAACTGCAAAAAAAAAAAGAAAGAAAGAAAGAAAAGAAAACATCTCATGAAGTTAGAAAAACTCCACTGACTATGCATCCTACAGAAATTTCAGAAAAAAAATATTTTCCCATAAAAATAAGCAACAGAAAACCTCTGAAGTAAAATTCAACAGAAAGTTATGAGAAAAAAGGGAATAGGAGGCTTGGTGCCTGTGGCTCAAGTGGCTAAGGCATCAGCCACATACATCTGAGCTGGTGGGTTCAAATCCAGCCTGGGCCCACCAAACAATGATGGCTGCACCAAAAAATAGCCAGGCATTGTGGCGGGTGCCTGTAGTCCCAGCTACTTGGGAGGTGGAGGCAGGAGAATCACTTGAGCCCAGGAGTTGGAGGTTACTGTGAGCTGTGATGCCACAGCACTCTACCCAAGGCAACAGGCAAAAATTTTAGAAAAATTCAGATAAAAAGTGATAGAACTGAGGAAAAAATTAAAAATTTAAAAAAAAAACAGAAGTTCTGGGCGGCTCCTGTGGCTCAGTGAGCAGGGCGCCGGCCCCATATACCGAAGGTGGCGGGTTCAAGCCCGGCCTCGGCCGAACTGCAAAACAAAAACATAGCCGGGCGCTGTGGCGGGCGCCTGTAGTCCCAGCTACTAGGGAGGCTGAGGCAAGAGAATCGCTTAAGCCCAGGAGCTGGAGGTTGCTGTGAGCAGTGTGACGCCACGGCACTCTACCCAGGGCGATAAAGTGAGACTGTCTCTACAAAAAAAAAAAAAAAAAAAAAAAATAGATATTGACTTCTATCAAATGATTTTTCTACATTTACTGAGATGAACGTATAGTTTATCCTTTTAATTTTGTTAACATAGTATATTATACTGATTGCTCTTCAAATGTTAAATAAACCTTGCATTCCTAAAATGAAATTCACTTCACATGATCTATAAACCTTTTTTGTACACTGTTGGGATTCCCATTGCTAAAACTTGCTAAGATTGTACATTTATATTCATGAGGAATACTAATACGTAGTTTTTGTTTCTTTAATGTCTTTGGTTTGGGCATGCAGGTAATGCTGGTCTCATAAAATGAGTTGAAAAGCATTCCCTCCTATTCAATTTTTTTGAAGTTTGTATAAAAATGGTACTATGTCTTCCGGAAGTATTTGATACAATTTACCAATGAAGCTATTTGGGTCTGACATTTTTTTTGTGGGAAGGCTTTTAGCTACAAACTAAAATCTAAGAGATATAGGATTTTTTTTTTGATTGGGGCTGGGCTTGAACCTGATGCCCTACTCCTTTGAGCCACAGGCACCACCTGAGATACAGGATTTTTAAGTTATTTATTTCTTCTTAAGCTTCTGAATTTGTCCCCCAATTTTTTTTTTTTTTTGAGACAGAATCTCATTTTGTCGCCCTTAGTAGAGTGCTGTGGCATCATAGCTCACAGCAACCTCAAACTCTTGGGCTCAAGCAATTCTCTTGCCTCAGCCTCTCAAGTAGGTAGGACTACAGGCACCCACCACAACACCTGGCTATTTTTAGAGAGTCGGTCTCGCTCTAGCTCAGGCTGGTTTGGAACCTGTGAGCAATCCATCTGCCTCAGCATCCCAAAGTGCTGGGTATGAATACAGGCAAGAGCCACCATGCCTGGCAAATTTGTCCCTTTTAAGAAAATTGTCCATTTTTGTCTTACTTGTTGGATTTATTGGTACATATTTGTTCAAAATATTACCCTAACTTTTTACTATCTGTAAAATCTGTAGAGATGCCATTGTAGTCTTGAACTCCTGTGCTTAAGCAATCTTCCCACCTCAGTCTCCTAAGTAGCTAAAGATTACATGCACTCAGCCTTTTCACATATGGGTGTTTAATACTATACATTTTCCTCTAAGTATTGCTTTAGCAGTATCCTACAAATACTTAAGTTTAAAATTTTCATTTAAGTTAATATGCTTTCTAAACATCCTTTTGATTTCTTTTATTTGGAAGAGTTTTAATTACTTTCCAAATATTTCCAGAAACCTTGTTATTGATTCTAATTTGGTTACACTGTGGTCACAGAATGCCCTTTATATGATTTAAATCCTTTTATGTTTATTAAGACATTTTTCATAGCCCTAGAACATAACTGATCTCTTTTGGTAAATGTTTCATGTATGCTTAAAAAGACTGTGCATTCTGTTTTGGGGCTGAGTGTTCTGTTCATTAGGTCAAGTTGGTTGATCATTACATTTAAATCTTCTACATCTTTAACAATTTTCTGTCTACTTGTTCTATCAACTATTGAGAAGTGTATGAAAATCTCCAATAACTAAATTTTTCTCCCTGAAATTCTATTCCTTTTTGCTTCACGTATTTTAAAGCTGTTGTTAGCTACATAAATGTTTAGTTCTATTACATTATCATAATGTACTGACTCTATTATCATTATGGAATGAACTTCCTTACCCTAAATAGTATTTTCTATCTCATAAATCTAGTTTGTCTGGCATTTATACTATGTATACCCAATCCAGGTTTCTTTTTATTATTAGCATACCTTTCCCTATCCTTTTATTTTAACCCATTTTGTGGTTTTATGTTTTAAAGGTTTCTTACAGGCAGTATATAGTCAGGTCTGCTTTATCAATCTTTTCTGCCTTTTTCTGGATCAATCAAGTGTTTTTTGTTACTATCTTTTATCTTCATTGGTTTGTAATCTATACCTCTTTACAAACATGTAACATAAAGTTCACCCATTTGAAATCCATGCTCCACTGGGTTTTATAATACATATTTAGATCATTTATCATCCCCCCCCAAAACCTTGTACCCATTAACAATCACTCTTCATTCCACTCCCGACCCCACTCCAAGCCCAACCACTAATCTACTTTCTGTCTCCAAAGATTTGCCTATTTTGGCCATCCATAACATAAATGGACCATACCACATGCAGTCTTTTGTGAAGGTTTTTTTTTTTTTTTTTAAACTTAATGTTCCTGAGATTCATCCATGTTATAACGTGTACTGGTACTTCATTACTTAAAAACTCAACTGATTACAGAGATTGAGTAAGAAAAAATATTTACTATTTCCAGTGCTTTTCATTCCTTTGTCTGAATGGGATGTGTGATATTTCCACATCATTTTCCTGCTACCTCTTGGTTTAACTTTTTTTTTGGTAGTAATAGTTCTGTTGTTGATGAGTTCTTTTAGCTTTTACACATCTAAAAGTCTTTGTTTTCTCTGTGTTTTTTTTTTTTTAGACAGAGCCTCAAGCTGTCACCCTGGATAGAGTGCTGTGGCATCACAGCTCACAGCAACCTCCAATTCCTGGGCTCAAGCGAGTCTCTTGCCTCCGCCTCCCAAGTAGCTGGGACTACAGGCGCCCA
>CAUYON010024039.1:0-14107 GCA_963573935.1 Arctocebus calabarensis | reverse complement strand
CTCCACCCATCCTCCCCCCTCCTCTCCCTTCCCATGCCCCTTTCCCCATATTCTTGTGCTAGATTGGGTTATAGCCTTCATATGAAAGCTATAAATTAGCTTCATAGTAGGGCTGAGTACATTGGATACTTTTTCTTCCATTCTCGAGATACTTTGCTAAGAAGCATGTGTTCCAGCTCCATCCATGTAAATATGAAAGAGATAAAGTCTCCATCTTTCTTTAAGGCTGCATAATATTCCATGGAATACATGTACCACATTTTATTAATCCATTCGTGGATTGATGGGCACTTGGGCTTCTTCCATGACTTAGCAATTATGAATTGGGCTGCAATAAACATTCTGGTACAGATATCTTTGTTATAATGTGGTTTTTGGTCTTCTGGGTATATACCAAGTAAAGGAATTATAGGATCAGATGACAGGTCTATTTTTAGATCTCTGAGTATTCTTCCAACGTCTTTCCAAAAGGAACGTATTAGTTTGCATTCCCACCAGCAATGTAGAAGTGTTCCCTTTTCTCTACATCCAAGCCACGCCAACATCTCTGGTGGCTTCTGTTTCTTATTCCCAGCAACTCCCTGCCCACGAACCAGTTCCCTCTGAGTCCCCTGCACCCTCAGCTCTGCCCTTCTCAGACAGTTTTTCCCATACTGCAAGGCTGAGGCTGTGGCTGTCCTGATAGGAGCCCAAGATTTCAGCGTGAACATTCATTTATTCACTCAGCAAACATTAAGGAATGACGTCTGTATGCCTGGCACTGTGCTAAACTCTGGGGGTCCATAATGAATAAAACACAGCTCATGCCCTCATGATGGCTCACAGCCCAGTGGGGAGATGGCAAGCACACAAACAATTAGAGTCCTGGGCACCCTGTAGGCCTCAGCACCCTGGATGTGAGTATGAAGCCCAGGAAGGACCAGAGAGCTAAGTCTGGATCTTCTCCTGGTTCCTGCCTGGGCCTCTCCACCTTCCACCAGGCTTTGCAACAGCTTGACCACTCAAAGTGACCCCAGGCATTCCCCCTCTACCTCCCAACCCTTCTCGCTGAATTGTCACAAAGAAGTCTCATTGTCACAGGGACACTTGGCAGCATGGTCAAAAAGACTTGCGCTTACCCTGGGTTTTTCCCCGCTGTTTTCATCTATTTAAATCCAAGGTGCCAAACACCTCTTAGGTTGGAGGCTTGCAAGCTTGCAGGGAGGGGAGCCGTGTTGGGAGCAGGGCCATTTACATGCTTTCATTAACACAGGCTGTGGCTGGCCGGGCTGCCTGCATCCCTGAAACCGTGTCTTCCTGGGGTGATAGAAAATCAATTGGCTTGATGCAACTTCTGGATCCTTGTTACAGGCCTGGCCTGAGTCCCGCGGAGGCCTTCAGACAGACATCAATAACCTTGCTCTCATTGCCTTTATTGGCCTTGATGCGGGTCCCATTCGAATGCACCAATATTTATGTACATCTTAACGGGGCTGCCAACAGCAGCATTATAACAGGGTGGCCAGGCAGAGGGAATGAGGGAAGGCCTCAGGCTGGGTTTTCTTTCCTTCAATCTGCTTTTATTCAATCCAGAGGCAAAAGGCTTCTTTTTGAATAAATCCTTTCTCCAATAGCTGAGGCCTCAGTTTAGATCACTACCCAGAGGTTCAACATTAATAAAAACAGGTAAAATTTGTTGAGGATCCATATTAGGCAAGGCACACTCCTTTCCATGCATTCATTATTTTGTGTAATTGTCACAAAATTCAGCAAGATATTAGCACTGCGATTTAACAGATGAGTGAATCAAGGCTCAGGTGATTGATGAATAAGCCCAAGGTCACACAGCTGTAAGGGTCACAGGCAAGCTGACAGTCATGTGGGAATACTAGGGTTTTAGCTTATGTCTAGGCCCAAACTCTATGCCCTCTTAATCACATTCCCTCGGGTCTTTATAACTCAGTAAATATTACAGATGTCTATGGAGCACCTACAGCATGCCAGGTGCTGTTACAGGCTCTGAGGATACTGAAGTGACATCAGACAGATGAGGTCTCTGCTTCAGGGTCTGGACATCATAATATGATAGGCAAATATATAAACAAGAAAATATTATACCTGGTGGTAAGCGTGGGCAGAGCATTGAAGTAAACTGACATGAAAGTGAGTGACTAGGTGGCTTCTTTTAGATACAGTGACCAGGAAAGTCTTCTCGCGGGGGTGACATTCATACTGAGTCATGAATACCAAGGAAGATCCTGCCACATGTCCCTCAGGGGGGCACAGCTGGTGGCCTCCTGCTGTGGGAATGAGCCAGGTGAGTTTGAGGAAGGGAGACAAGTGTGGCTGAAACAAAGCAGTTGCAAGGTGGCCAGTGGACAGCAGGGCTGGGTCCTCCTGGTTTAGATGCCGGGGCCATTCAGGTTGAAGTCTGAGTATGATAACAAGTCACTAGATTTGACCTGATATAATTACTTAATGTTCCCTCTGGCTTTGTACGGCTTGGAACACAGGAAAAACAGGTGTTGTGGGTCCAGAGACTACTGTGACGGTGGCTGAGGGGAGGGTGGGAGTCACTGAAGGATGAGAGACATTTGAACACATTCTAGATAGACTTAAGATAAATTGGGCTGCCTGATGAATGGGACATAAGCTGTAAAGAAGAGAGAAGAGTCAAGAAAGTCACCCACATTTTAGAACAAAGCCACTTGGTGAATCTTGGTGCCATCTGTTAAAATGGGGGGTGCCACATGAAGAATTTATTGTAGGTTTGGGCTCAGAAGCCAAGAGTTCTTTGGGGGCCACTTTCAACTTCAGGTGTTAATTAAGCATCCCTGCAGTGAGCACGTGGAGTTCACCACGGAGAACACAGAGCCAATGATAAGAAAGGGGTCCAGCTGTATCCCGGCCACACTTTGACCTCCAGAAGAGCAAAGGAAGAGAATTCCAAAGACAGACTGAGAGACACAGGCCAGAGGGGCAGCGGGAAACTCAGGGAGCTGGTGTCAAGGAAGCTCAGAGATTATAGGGGTTTGGGGGGTTTTTTTTTGAGACAGAGTCTTGCTATGTCACCCTAGGTAGAGTGCCATGGCGTCACAGCTCACAGCAACCTCTAACTCTTGGGCTTAACCGATTCTCTTGCCTCAGCTTCCCAAGTAGATGGGACCACAGACACCCTTCATAACACCTGGCTGTTTTTTTGTTGCAGTTGTCATTGTCGTTTAGCAGGCCCGGGGCTGGATTCAAACCTGCCTGCCTTGGTGTATGTGTCCAGCACCCTGCCCACTGAGCTACGAGCACCACCAGTTTACAGGTTTTGAAATACGGAGAATATCACTCACAGTGATAATAATAAGAGAAGAGGAGAGGCAGAGGGAGGAGAAAGAGAAGGGGATGGGACAAGGGAGTTTGCAGGAATAGTAATAGAGAGTGTGCTACATGCTGGGCACAGCTCTAGGAGTTTCGTGCCCTAGAATTAACTAACTTATTTAATTCCCAGAACAGGCCTATGTAGGAGGTATTGTCTTTCTCTCCACTTTATAGATGAGACATCAGAGGCACAGAGAGGCTACTGAAAAGTGAAATCCCTGGTCTTTCTACCTTCTGTGTTCATTGGACAAGCAACAAACACCCAATTCCTTCTTTTCAGGCCCCACAAATCAGCTTCCAAGCCTCAAACAGGTACTGACTGAGTTTTCAGGAGGTCCTGTCCTTTTTCAGCCCTGAACTTCGTTTATTAATCTCTTTGTCGGTTCCAATGCTCAGATCAGGGGAAGCCTGCTAGCTCAGCTGACAGACAAGCAGCCTGCAGCTGGGGAGAGTAGTCGGGTTTCTGGCTACTTTGCTCTGTTCTCCAACACAAACCTTTCAAGCTCACCCTCCTTCCAGCTTCCAAGCCCACGCTATCCCTTGTCATTTCAAAACAGCTTCAAATACTTCCTCAAGACCTCATCTAAGTGTCACCTCCTTGGTGGGGGCTTCCCTGAGAAGGCTACCCACATTCATCTCTACAATCCCTCAGAGATTATTTTATATATAATTAATTTCCATTCCTAATTAGGTTCAATTTTGCACTTTGTATTGGCATAGTAGTTGGGTTCCCATGACACACTTCATAGTAAAAACGTTATTACCGGAGGTAGAAGTAACAAAGAAGGGAGAGAAATGTATCTGTGGGTGTCAGGAAAGGGGCTAAGAGAGGAAAAACAAAATTAGATGCCAATTCACCTTGGGGCAGAGGCATGCAAGAGCAGGGGATGTCACAGAGAGCCAGGGGAAACATGGGCTGGGCTTGGACACCCTAGGCCTTGGCTCTATGCCCTGGCAGCACTTGGAACATGGTCTTGTGCAGCTAGAGATGGACCAGGCTGGTCCTCCAGACAGGAGGAGCACAGCAGTCTTTGAAGTGTGCCCTGGTCACACCCATCAGGCCAAATACACTTGCACATGGAGCAGACCCTAGCAATGGCTCCTATAATTTGCAAGCCCTCCAAGTCCCCTTCACCAATCTTCCCATCTGCTTAGGGTCTGAAATTTGTACATTGGAAGAACAAAGCCTTTAATTTTGTAGTTATTAACAAGTGGGCTCATTTCCCAGAGCACAGTGGACAGAACACAGAGGGCAGAGGACAGTCACAACAAAGGGGCAGAGGTCAGTCACAGCAAAGGGGCAGAGGTCAGTTACACAGTTGTAGGCAGTGGGGAGGAGGCCCAACGAGATGCTGCCCTGAATGGGCTCGATGATGGGGGAAGAGAGAGGAGGTCTCACAGAAAGGGCAGTGGGAGATATGGGAAGAATGGACATGAACTTGACAAACCCCTGTTTTTCTCCAATATGTACAGATGAACAAAGACAAATAGGGTAAAGAGATTTTTTTTGTTACACATTGCGCTAAGCACAGGTAAGGCGTGGATTGTCAACACCACATGCAGGGCAATCAAACTGTGTCAGTCCTGCCTCACAGAGTTCTGAAGGGTATTTATTCATTAATTCATTCAACAACTATTTCTTGGCCATCTACTATGCACAGGTACAGGTACAGGTAGAACAGAACAGATGCACATCTCTGCACCAGTGGAGTTACCATTGGAGGGTTGGGACACAGACAAAGGACTCCACACACTGAAGCACACTTGGATGCTCTCTTGCCCTTAACTTAATTCTCATATGTATCACATCAAACTCTATAAAGACCTAGCCAAACAATGCTTTTAAATTCAGTGCATGTCAAAAAATAGAGGAATGAGTCTTCAAAATCCAATGTCCATATGTGCCAGGGTTCTTTGAGCCTCAGCCCTGGGCCTTGTCCCTTCTCCCTCATACCATGTCCCCGTCCATTCTCACCCATGGCCTCTCTTCACATGCCCCCTCTCTGCCAGTGACTCACAGACTTCTATTTGCAGGTCAGACTTTTCCTGTCAGTCTTACAGCAAAGTACTACACACCAGCCCCAGGGAGCCCTCTCCTTGGTTGACAACCAGGTCCCTGCACACCACACAACCACAACAAAGCCAGACTTCCCACCAGCGCCTCCCCATCACCCTTCATCCCGCCAGTAGCTCCACACCCAGAGGCGCTAACCAGAAACCCAGGCATCCTCACTGACCTCCCTTGTTCCTGCCCTTCGTACCCAGTCTGCCCCAAATCCTAGCAACTTTGTACCCTAAATGTCTCTTGAATCTGTTCTCTTTGCTTTGCCTCTTGCGCCATCTCCCTCATCCCAACACCCCTCACCTCGCACTTGGACGGCACTAAGGGTTTCCTGCCGACTTTCCCTTTGCTCCCTGTTGGATGAGATCCTGCATTGCAACCAGGGGAATTTCTAAACGCAAATCTGTTAGTGCCAGATTTGCACTGTGCCTAAGCTATTCTAATAGTTTCCTATTGCTCTGAGAATAAATACCAAAATCTTCCAATATGGGCTCAATTATGTCCCCCAAATTCCTACGTTGAAAGCCTGTCTCCCTCCAACTATCTCAGGATATGACCTTATTTGGAGATAGGGACTTTAAAGATGCAATCAAGTTAAAGGCCATTCGGGTGGGCTATAATCCAATACGGATTGGATGGCCCACGGAGGCAATCAAGTTAAAGGTCATTTTAACTAAGTCTTTGGGGATATAATCCAATACTGCTGATACCCTTCTAAGAGGAAGAGTGAGGACATAGGCAGAGAAGACCAGGTGAAGACACAATGAGAAGACCACCACCTGCAAACCAAGGAGAGCGGCCGCAGAGACCCAACCCTGCCAACACCTTGATCTCAGACTGCCAACCTCAGATCGGTGAGAAAATAGTTATTGTTTAAGCCATCTGGTCTGTGGTATTTTATTACGGCAACCCTAGCAAACTAATACATCTACACAGAGTTACAATATCCTCCACGGCTTGTGTGGCATTTTAACAATATGTCCACACATCTTTGGATGCTCCTCTCTTCAAAAGGTAGAGCCCAAGTCCTGTCCCTGTGAGAGTGGGCTGCACTTGGTGGCCGACCTCTAATCAAGAGAACATGGCAGAAGAGGCCCGATGGCCCTGGAGCCTCCTGGTCTCTCTTTCTCTCAGATCACTTGCTCTGGAGGAAGCCAGCTGCCATTTCATGGGACTCTCAGGAACCCTTTGGACAGTCCACGTAGTGAGGACAAGGCCTCCTATTCACAGCCACAGAACAGCCGTCCCAGATGGGGGTCCCGCAGGCCCAAACACGCCTTCAAGAGAAACCCTACATCAGAACTTCTCGGCTAAGCTGCTCCCCAATTCCTAAGCCACAGAAATAGGGGGAAGATAAATGTTTATTGTTTTAAGCTGCTAAGTCTTGGGGCAGTTTGCTGTGCAGCAACAGACAGCGGGCACTGCCTGACCTCCGTCTTCCAGGCTTGTCCCTGCCGCTCCCACCTGCGCAGCGGCCTCCAGCCCCACTGGCTTTCTCCCCACGCATCATCTTTCCTATGCTCTCCAACCCCTGCTTTCTAGAACATACCCCTGCATTCCTCCTCATCTGAGTCCTACTCTTCCTTTTGATCACATTTCAAGCATTAATTTTTCAGAGAAATCTTTTGTGATCCCTCATCCGGGGCCATGCTCTCGTTAAAGCATGTTTCTGCCCTCAGAGTGCTTTTCGCAGTTGATTATTATCTGTTAGTTAGGGCGGTTATCGGATCGCTAGGGCTTGCTCACTAGACTCCGTTCTGCTCACCTCTATTCTCAGTGCCTGTACACCACAGTCATTCTAGAATAATTGTTGGATAGATGAGAGGATGACTGTTAGCCAGTATCCGCCAAGGAACAAGTTTTACATTTCAAAATTGTGCTTCTAAATCTTTTCGTTGCGGGGTCTTCTCTGAATCTGCAGACGCTGCGCACCAGTCTGTAGCTAAACATGACTACGCTGAGGCTCAGAAATCTGCACCTCGTCTGCTCATTCATTTTATGCCATAAAAAAAAAAATTGTTGTGCTTTCCTTTAGTATCTTTGTAATTTTTTTCTTCACCGTTTCATTATGTCATGGTTTCTGAGCAGAGAGAGGAAAGGGACAAATCTGTAAGGGAGAGAAGGGCAAAGCCCTCTCAGGTAGCTGGGCAGGCCAGCGGGATGCCACGCCCCCACAGGTAGCTGGGCAGGTTGGCGGGATGCCACGCCCCTTAGGTAGCTGGGCAGACCACGCCCCCTGTTACAGCTGTGGTACATGACTAGAGGTTTACTGAGAGGGAGGAATGTGCTAGGCCATTTCTCAGAGCCTGAAGATAATGCAGCTGTGCAGATGGCACACTGCAAACAGTTTTGCCTAAATTGATGAGCCTTGAGAAGAAGACCACATACAAACACGGGTCACAAGTTGGATAATCCTGCCTCCTGCAGACAATAATTCACATCGCTCAGTATCTGCCTTAGACAGCACATCCCTAAAGGAGAAGGCCCCAGCCCACTTTTTAAAATGATTATCATAACTTTAAATAACAATGAATACTTTTAAACCCAATAGCTTTATTCAGTCCAACTATTTACCTGCACTTGGGCTGGTTTGCCCTCATTTCAATTGGTGTCCTTTGTAAGTGCAGTTTACGAGTGACATTTCTTTAAAAGAAAAAAGAAAAACAACCAGAAAGCTGTTTATCTTAAGCGTCTTTATCTCAGGCTACTTTGCATGTATATGTATGTACATATATCTGTAATTTCTCCCTAGGACCAGGAAAGCCAAGCTTGAGAAGAGCTTTATTCATTATTTAATCAAGGAAAGAGCTTAAAGTCTAACAAGGGGCATGGGGGTGGGGGAAGCATCCAGGCTGGGCAAGAAAGAACGTTTTTATAAACAGACTCTTGAGATAAAAACCTGAACAAAAAGCAACAAACAGCTCCTTTCTATACCTTTTTCTCTCTCTCTCTTTCTTTCTTGAAGCTCCTGACAGACTCAATTCCCTTCCTGCATAATCTTTTCTCATTTTTTTCTGGAGTAATGTCGGTGTTCTGAATACAGAAATACATCACCACTTGTTTCCCCTGAAGGTTGCTCCTTCCTTTGACTACAGACAAAAGATGGAAAATCCCACCCCAGCCACCGACAGGTCGAATGTGCCTTCCACCCCACTCCCAGCTTTGTCTTTTCATTCTCTACTATACTTGGTTTCAAATCCTCCACCCCAGGGACTCTTCCCCTTGCCTGGGATGGGCTTCCATGATCTAATTAATTTAGCAAGGAGCAAAGGTGGCTGATACGCAGCCTCAGGCCCCTTGGGAGGGGACAGGGGACTCGGTCCTCTACTGGATCTGATTTGGGCCCAGCTGGCCCTCATGAACACCCACCATGCACCAGGCCTGTGCCAGCACCGTCTCATGTCGGCTTCACAATGAGCAGAAGGAAGGTTCTCCACTCTTGCTTTGCCAACAAGGAAACTAAGGCTCAGGCAGATGCTTCATGCACCCGGAAGGGCCCTGCCTTTGGAGGCAGCCCTATCTTCCTCCTGGGATGACCTCTTTCTCCCCCATCTCCATCAAAATATTCTCCCTGAGGATAGCCCTCGGTGGGCTAACTCTGCCCCCTGCCTCTCCCTCAGTAGCTGGACTCATTTCCCTCTGTAACTTTCACTACTTCCTTAATGCGACAACTAGTTCTTGGGCACTTCCTGTGTGGCACAGGGACACTACCGTGGTCATGCTTACAATCTGGTTGCGGAGACAGACCATGTGCAAACACTGCACGTGCCAGGTGGTGGCATGTGCCAAGTGAGGAGAAAGGACAGAGCAGCGCAGAGGACAGAGAACTGAGGGCAGGGGTGGGAGGGACTCCTGCCCATCAACACTGGGGCCAAATCGAAAAGGTGAGCCTGAGGAGCACACAGCTGAAGGGACCGGGGAACTCAGTCCTGCGGCCGGAGGGACGGGGAGCACAAAGGTGCTGATGTCCTCCTGGTGTCCCCGGGTCAGAGAGGAAGAAGTGACAATGAGGCCAGAGAAGAAAGAGCAAGCCGGTCAGTGGTAAGAGACTGAGTCAGTGAGGCAGGAAGCAGGGCACCGGGTCTTCGACCCTTACAACTTTGGTTTTCATTGTAAGTGAGCTGGAGAGTTATTGGAGGATTGTCAGCTGAAGAATGACATGATCAGATTTGATCTCTTCTGCTGCCTCACAATAGGTGGGGCTGGGGAGGCAAGGGCAGGAGGGAGCAGGCAGCCAATGAGGAGGCGCCAGGTAACCCAGGCGCCAGGTGCGAGCTGGGGGAGACGGATGCGATGGAAGGTGCTGTGGGTTGGGGGCTGTGCAAAAGGTGGAGCCAGCACAGTTTGCTCATGACTTGGATGTAGAGTGTGAACAAGGGAGGCTGATCTTCACTCAGAAAGAAAATGGTTGGAGAGGAAGCGCCAGGCTATGGTCAAGAGTGAGAGGGGTTGTTGGAGAAGAGAGATGGTAAGGCATAGTCACCTGGAGACAAGGAGAGCAAATGGACTGGGAAAGTGAAGTCAGATGGCCCAGCGGAGCTGAGGTTTGTGGCCGTAACTGACTGCAGTGTGGCATCGTGAGTTGGTCCTCTCTCTTCACTTACAGTTGCATTGATGCAAGCGTGGAGTAGGTGGACAGTTGGAGTCTACTGCCTGGGGGCTGTGCTGGCCAGTGCCATGGAGGACATGGGGAGGGAAGGCAGGTGCATGGGAAGGGTGGTGAAGATCACTGGAGGCTACGCTGGCTTGTGGGGGGAGGCAAGATAGGCAGAGGGACAGTAAGAAGCTGGCAGGCAGGACCAATGGGCTGCATGCTTCCATGCCATGGGAAAATTGTTGGTGGGGGGCTGGGGTAATGAGCTGGGTGGCAGAGGCGGTGGGGGCTCAGTGACTGAAAGGCTCACAGTAGATATTAGGGATGGGGCAGAGAAAACCCTGACTCCCTTCACACATGGTGAAAAGGGTCAGGGGGATGAGGGTGGCCCTGGTGACTCCCAGAGGCATCTGCCCAATACCCGACACCTTGGGCTCACCTCCAGGGTGAGGGTTGCCAGGAACCCTCCACCCTTCTGATATCAACATCATTCGCTAGTACAAACTTAGCACATCTCCTCTGCCATGTTGTCCCCCATTTGTGTTAGACTTTCACTAGGGGAAATATGGTGAGAGGAAATGGGTAAGGCTGGGGGAGCTGTCAGATCACAGAGCCTGACCTTGTGTGGAGGAGAGAGAGTGGGCAGGCGGGAGTTATCAGGACAGCTATACAGTCTAAGAAAGGCTAAACAGGTCAGCAAGGCTGTCAGGGAGTCCCCTGCCCCAGGAACAGGCCCATCTGAGCCCCGAGATGCACCTAGTGATGGCTGGGAGCAGCTCATGGGAACTGTGAGCTCCAGCTAATGCAGCAGTTGGGTTCAGGACCCAGTGGCTGGGACCCGTGGTCAGTCTCATGCTGCCCCATAATAGCAGTTCTATGGGGAACATTCTCAGGATGCCATGCTACTCCAACTGTAGGACCAACCTCAGGAGTGAGGTCACTGCTTTGAAATTCATTACCCTGTGCCTTTGCTAAGATTTGGGAGCTGAGAACTGTTGAGAGAAACATGTGGGCTAAGTGCAGCCCCCAAACTCCCTACATACATGGTGTCACCTCCACACTGACCTGACTCCTGAGATGACTCAGTACCCTCAAGAGAGTGCACTGCCATGCATGCTGCCTGCAAAGCCCACTTCTAGCCACCCCTGTTAAAATAGGCATGTGCATTGGGTTTGCAAGAGCTGGGCTTGGAGAGGGCTAGGGCAAGGGGTTCCACACTGCAGCTGACCTCCGAGGTGGAATCAAAGGCCCGTGGGACCCCGTTTATCACTCCTCTGCTGCTACCAGCAGACTCCACGTCTCCCCCACCAAAGGGTGAATTTCTTCCATCCACGTGGCCTTCTTCACGGCCCACTAGAGTCTCCTGCTCACTGACACCTCACTGAAAACTCAGCCCTCATAAAACTTTACCTCCCTGGCTTCAAGGCCCTCCTCCAGCCTGATTTCTCAGGCCTGCCCCAAGCTGAACACCCATCTCCAGCCCTGGTAGTTTGCCCTTCACGTGAAATGCACCTTTGACTTCTCTTGCTCCCTGCAGTTCCTTTCACTCTGTGCCCCTTACGGTGCCTCGTGCATCACTGGTGCGCTGTCAAGCCAGTCCCTGTCCTTCCTGCCTGCTGCCTCCACGCTGGCCTGTGCTCCGGTTACTCCATTTCTTTCTTCACCCTTTTCCTCTGCCCTATCCCGCTTGCTGTGCTTCTGCCTCTCTTGAGCATGTCCCTACTCCCCTCTCTTCACTAGTAAAATGTGTGCACAACTCTCAAAACTGTCTTCTCTTGAAAAAACAACCCCTTCCTAAGGCCCCCGGCAGCACAGCTAGATGTATCCCCAGGACATGGGACCTTTTAGGGGTGAGGTTACAGTTGGAGTAAACTGGAATGTGGTGTCCTCAGTGGCTTCCTCCGGGTTGCCCGTGAATGCAAGGCAGAGCTAGGACCCAGATGTGGTCACTTCTCACTTCACTGTTCTTCAGCTGTGTTACCTGAATTTCTAAGAAGAAACTGCAGCAGTGGGTGCGAGCCGGGCTTGCATCAGCTCCGGTCCTGAAGAGGGAGTGGCAGCAGCAGGGCTCACCAGGGAGCTTCATGGAAATGCAGAATCCAGGCCCTGTCCAGACCTACTGAGTCACAATCTACATTCCAGCGGGATCTGCAAGTGACTGTACACAATTTCAAAATATAAGGAGAACCAACCTGGAGAGCTCCGCCACTCTTCCCAACGCCAGATTACAGGTTCCAGATCACAAATGTCTGGCGGTCAAGTTAGAGCCCAGTGCAGAGCTCTCTGTAACACAATAGATGCTGAATCGATTTTATTTACTGACAGACTGATTAAACAGTCCTGTTTCTTAATTATTTTTTGTCCTCTCTACATGGCAAGTTAAGTTACTCATTTTCGGTGGATCTTTTTCAAAGGAAGACACTCTAAGGAGGATGCCAAGGCACACTTTGTGGCTACTGTGTCTTCCACGTGGGTTCAGTGACCACCCCCTGGGCCCCCACACTGAAGTCAGGAGACGGCACCTTGGGAGAAGAAGCCAGTAAACACAGGTGAACCACCACAGACTCCCTAGCTCTGCCCGCCCACTGAGACACCCGCACAGTGCCTGCCCCAAGCTATTCTTAGCCTGACATGCCGCCTCGGGGTTGTCATCCGGCCAGCATTCTTTGTGCTCTAAAGAAAGAGAGCCCTAGAAACATTGATTTTTGAATCCATGAGCACCTTCATCCTCCAGACCCATAGACGGGAAGAAAGGCCCCTTTGGCAGGTGCCCAGGAGCCTGGACTTGGCCTCCTAGAAGATGAGGGGCAGGAAAACCAATGTGAGGAGCGGGCACAACCTGGTTATTTCCTGATGAAATGAGGTAAAGGATCAGAGTGTTCTAGAGACACTTCTACCTCCAGGCATAGCAGGTGTGTGTGCCGGAGTGGGAAGAAAGCATTTCCATCTGAATGGCAGTGTCTGAACTACAGGCCCATGAGATTTGGGGTTGGATGTGGCTGTACCTGCCCCATGCCCATAGAAAAACATCTGGAGCTATTAACGGTTCCGCATTTCAGGAGCGTTCTGGATCAGAACCAAATGAGGATATAGGTTGTGCTTAGGGTAAAAATGTGCTTCAAAGACAGCAAAATCCTTTGGATCTGCCTTCATTTAAAAAGCACAATTATTTCTAAAGTTTTCAGTTTGCTACCGCAGACAGTTTCCTGCTCAAATATAGTAATCCAAAATATCCATCCATAATTCGTAGCATCTGCTCGTAGAGAACACCATATTTCCACATTCCAAGAAAATTTTTTAAATATAAAGAGGAAAGAGAATAAGAAGGAGAAAAAGAATGGAGGGAGGGAGAACTAAAATAAATATTCTGTGACAGTAGTTTCTTCTCTGAAAGGCTAATAATATATAAACTTTAAAAATATTTACATTGGCAGATTCTTATGTTGGCTAATTGATAGGCTACATAATTTTAGCAGAGAGCTGTTAGCAAAAGCAGGTGAAAACAATTAGTAATGCATTCATTATAGATCCATTTACTGAAAGGTTAATAGCTCTTTGTTTTGAATACCATCTCTACTAACCCTTCTGTGATCTGTGATACTCCTTTGCACTCTTTCATACTTTGACAGTTTTTCTTATACCTAGCACAGTTCTTGGTTCAGAGGTTTCATTCAATTAAAAAAATTATTGAATTACTGTTTATGTTTCTACGAAAATTTCTTGAATATCAACAAGAATGTTTGAATTTCTTATGTCCTAGATTTTATAGCTAGGGTAGAACTCAGGCTCAGTTAACACTTCGCTACTTGTCTGTCCTGAAACATTTTTTTTTTTGATACAATCTCACTCTGTTACTCCAGGCTAGAGTGCTATGGCATCAGCCTAGCTCACAGCAACCTCAAAACCCTGGGTTCGAGCAATCCTCCTGCCTCAGCCTCCTGAGTATGTCTTTATCATTTTAATTCACTAAAAAAAATCAGAATAGAACCATTTCTTAAACTACAGATCAATAAATCACCAATAGAAAAGTGAGCAAAAGATAAGACGAGGTAATTCATGAAAAAAGAAAATACAGATAGCCGTCAAACATATGGCCCTGAAAA
>CAUYON010024038.1:0-10616 GCA_963573935.1 Arctocebus calabarensis | reverse complement strand
AGAGGATGCAGTGTTTAATCAACATTTTGGCTCTGTTGGACATGACATTAAAGAGCAGAGAGAAAGACAGAGATAAAGATAAAGCCACATAAGAAATCAGATCCCGTCAGAAAGAACAGCCTCGAATCTGCAAATGTTAGGAACAAGCAGACTAGGAGTTGATGGCTGACATCCCCTTGTCACGTGACCAAGAACCCTTGGGATGATGAGAAACAGAAGATACTAACTCTCTAGTGGAGGAAATGAAGAAACTCAAGTGTTAGAAATCAGGTGACTCTTCATTTGTATCAGACCTCAGGAGAGAATGCACAAAAGAACATTTACACCCAGAACCTTAGAGGAGAGGGGCCAGTCACATTACACAGAACCTCGGAACTATGGGGTTAAAACCAGGCACAGTGACCAATAAAAAAAAAAAAAAAAAGGAATTAATTAAACCAAAAAGCTTCTGTACAGCTAAGGAAACAATAACCAAAGCAAAGAGACAACCTTCAGAATGGGAAAGATATTTTCACATTACAAATTGAGCAAAGGCTTGATAACTAGGATCTACAGAGAGCTCAAATTAATTATCAAACACCAAAAAGCTAACAATCCCATCTATCACTGGGCAAGAGACATGAACAGAACCTTCTTTAAGGAAGATAGATGAATGGCTAACAAACATGAAAAATGCTCAGCGTCCCTTGTTGCTGTCTGTTAGCCCAATCAATGACACAGAGATATCACTGCAGATGGAATGAATTATTTATTAATTAAGGGAAGACTGGGGGCTCGCTCAGGCCCATAGCAATTGTTCATCTATATTCACTGTATTATATATCCAAACTTATATATCAGATAAGAATAAGTAAGAATAAAGAACAAAAGCATTAATTGTGACTGCCATAAGAAATTTCTCCTCAGCATAAATGTTACAAAGCATGTACACGTCATTTCTAAGTCTGAAGCATTTAACTTAATTACAAGGACGCCAGGCTGCCTGTCCTGTTCCCCTACCTCCCTAAAAGGTTAAATGAAATTTTGTGTAATTTGAAGTCAGGGAATGAAGAGCAACTGTTCAGCTCCAGGCAGGTGCTAAATCTCCAGCTACAAGGGGACCTTAGGGATTCCTTTCTTAAGGTCTTTTCAGCAAGCAAGGAGGAATTAACCCCCGAGTCTCATTTATAGCCGAGAATGGAATTTTCCCATCTTACATTCTCATACCACAAGAAGCAAATATGAGACAAAGTCACTGTTCTGGGGTGCTGAAAACCATGCCCCTTCAGTCCCTTATCATCGGAGAAATGCAAATCAAGACCACCCTGAGTATCACCTGACCCCCAGTAAGATTAACACACATCACAAATTCCCATAGCTGCAGATGCTGGTATGGATGTGGAGAGGGGCTGCTTCTCCATTCTTTCATTCCTCTAAAAATCCTAGCACTAGGTCAGGATTTCCCCTGAAATCTAGGCTCAGTGCTCCAATCCCCCCAACACCATCCCTTGGGGACGCCTGAGGCACAGTGTTGGGAATCTCCAGACTTTGTCCTCCTGGTTTCACAGGTGAGGCAGTGATGCCTGCCTCTCCACTGGTAAGCCTTAGCCCCACTCCTCCTCCTCCTCACCTTACAGGCCATGAGCAGTTGCTGTTCACTTCCATATCAAGACACCCAACTCGGTGTCTCCTCAAAAACCTAGGCCCCCTGGGTCTAAAAGAAGACATCAGACCAAAGTGATTAACATTCCTCTGCAACATTCCTGGCCCCAGTACAAATTAGACAATGGAAACAAATGGCCTGAAAATGGCACTTTTGATCTGAACATTCCCAGAGGTCTTGAAAATTTATAAATGGCAATGGCAACTGGTTAGAGGGCTATTATATCCAAGCTTTCCTTCTCCTTTAAGGCTGCCCTTCACTCTGCCAAACTTGTACCACGTTCCAAATTGTCCTGTTCCTCCCAGACGTCTCAAAAGCAATTAGTTTTGGCTCGGCACCTGTGGCTCAACAGGCTAAGGCGCCAGTCACGTACACCTGAGCTGGGGGTTCGAATCCAGGCCGGGCCCACCAAACAACAATGAAGGCTGCAACCAAAAAATGGCTGGGCGTTATGGCGGGCTTCTGTAGTCCCTGCTACTTGGGAGGCGGAGGCAAGAGACTCGCTTGAGCCCAGGAATTGGAGGTTGCTGTGAGCTGTGATGCCACAGCACTCTCTCCAGGGTGATAGCTTGAGGCTCTGTCTCAAAAAAAAAAAAAAAAAGCAATTAGTTAAATTGGCCTTCAAAGTTTGTAACAACAGAGAGGCGGAAGTGGCCATAAGTAAATAGGCTAAGTACAAGATGCTGGCCTCCACCCACAGGGGCAGAGGAAAAGCTCTGGCCCTAAACCTGAACACTGTCGCTCTTCACAGCCTGCAGTTCCTTGCTACAAGTGTGGCCAACAGGGTCACTGGCTCTCCACTGTCCTAATCCTCAAGCTCCACTCAGACCCTGCCGATCTGTAGTGTTTAGGGTCACTGGAAGGACGAGTGTCCCCAAGCCAAAGGGCCTGGGGCTACCCCTTGCAAGACAGTGACTAGGCCAGGATTTGAGCTGCCTGAACTCCTGGGACTAGCTCCTGAGGACTGAAGGGGCCCGGCTCTCAGGCTCCCACCATTACCATCTCACTAGCAGAGCCTCGGATTTGTCTTCTGGTAGTGGGTAAGAAAATCTCCTTTCTCATGGATTTGGGGGCCACATGTATAACTGCCTGATTTTTCAGGGCCACTACTCTTGTCTAACATCTCTATGGTTGGGGTCAATAGAATGAATACCCTCTACCCGACTGAAAACTGCACCTGTTTCCTCATAATTCCTAGATGCCCCACTCTGCTGCTTGGCTGAGACCCACTATCTACACTCAAAGCCACTTTTACCTTGTACCCATCACCCAAAACCAAGGATGCCTCTCAGCTCCCCACACTTCTGTTGCTTTCCTCCAAAGAGTCTCCCCTTTGCCCAAAGGCGTTATGTCAGGTTAATCCTAAACTTGGGGACACCGTGATCCCTTCAATCCCTCCACCTTGGCATCTCTCTTACCCTTTTCACCCAGAGCCTAACTCTGGAATGGAAAAAACTTACTACCACCTTACCTCTCTCACCTCTTAAACAGGTTCTCTTCTCCTTGTCAGCTTGGCTAATTTCTTTCCTCTGTGGATTCCCAACTTTAGCATTTTTAGAAAGCCTTTGGAGACCCTGATGAACCTCTTCTCCCTGAACCCTCCCTTTCTCAACTGTTAATGAAACTGGAGCAGGCTCTACTCTGAGCTTCATCCATTTTCCTTCCTAATCCCTCCAAATCCTTTTCCTCTTTGTTGACAATCATCAGGGATTTGCCCTTGGCACACTTACTCAAACCAAAGGAGCTGATTTTCTTCCCATAGCGTGCTTTTCTAAACAATTAGACAAAGCAATGAAAGGATATCCTTCTTGCCTCCACACCCTACCAGCAACTTCACTTTCAGTCCAGAAAAGCTGCAAATTCACTTTCCCGCAGCCTCTCCGTGTCTACACCTCTCATTCCCTTCAGGCATTAACACACCAGGCAATAATGATCATTTCCTCAGCCCACCTCCAGTTCTTTCATGCTACCCTTCTGGAAAACCCAAAATGTCCATCCATCAGTGCACCACTTTAAAGCCAGCCACACTTCTGCCATTCCCCAACCCATCAAGGACCTCACCACCACATGAGTGCTCATTCTTTCTCACTTCTTACATCCCTTCCCTGACCTCCAAGACACATTCATTTCATCAGCAACCACTTGGTTCATAGACGGCAGCTCTACCTGCATTACAAACAGTACCAGAGGCTCGGTACCCATAGCTCTTTGAGTAGGGTGCCATAGCTCTTTGAGTAGGGTGCCAGCCACATACACCAAAGCTGGGCAGGTTCCAGCCCAGCCTGGGCCTGTTAAACAACAATGAAAGCAACCAAATAAATAGTCAGGCATTGTGGCAGGCACTTGTAGTCCCATCTACTTGGAAGGCTGAGGCAAGAGAATCACTTTAGCCCAAGTGTTTGAGGTTGCTGTGAGCTGTGACGCCACAACAATCTACCGAGGGCAACATAGTAAAACTCTAGTATCCAAAAAGCCCCCCCCCAAAACAGTACCAGAGCAGTCATCTCCCTCGCAACTGTTACTGAGTCCAGCCCCTCACACCCAGGAACCACATTGTAGCAGGCTGAGCCCATTGCCCTCATCTATTGGCACAGGGACAAAACATCCCTATTTATACAGATTCTAAATACACTTTCCATAACCTTCATTCTCATGTACCTCTATGGAAAGAATGTGGATTCTCTACCACTCAGGCATCCCCTATTATGAACGAAACCTTCTTCTTAAATTACTGCAAGCCATTGCCTTCTCCATCAATGTAGCAATTTTACAGTGCATGGGACATCAAAAACTCACTTTAGACATTTCCAAGAGCACCACAGAGTTCATGTACAAGGCAAGGCCCAAGCTTCTTTTTCCTTTCCCCAAAGGATCTTTCCCCTCCTACCAACCCTGACACAATAATACTCTCCCCAATTGACTACCCATTTAAAGGAAAAAGGGGCCATCCTGCATGAAGGCAGGTATATCCTAAATAATAAAATCATACTTCCTCAATAATCAGCCATTTCCATTTTAACATCTCTACATAACCAAATTCACATTGGACTGTGATCTTTGACCTGCTTTTAAGTCTATTCATGCATCACCCAACTCTTGTTCAGGACCCTTCTCAGTGAAAAAATTCCTCGTTTTGTTCTCCCCACCACTGTCCAGTCAGATAATGGCCCAGCATTTATTTCCCAAGAACACAAAGGTTTTCATACAGTGGAAGTTACATTCATCATACTGACCACAAGCCTCAGGGAAGGTAGAAAAAAAATGGAAAAATTAAAACACACTTCATTCACCTCATGATGGAAACATAACAAACCTGGGAAGACCTCTTCCCCATTGTCTTCATGCAGCTATGCATTAGTCCCAGAAAACCCCACTCCCATAGCCCCTTTGAATTAATATATGCCAGTTTCCCATTCATCCTGGGAAACTTTCCTGTCCCCCCTCCCCCTTTGGAAACTACCTCCCTAACCTGGCCTCTATGAGAGTCTCACTGCAACAGATAGCTGATACTATCTTATCTAAATCAACTTCCCCTTCAAAGAGGTCTCCCTCCAGCCAGGCAATTGGCTAGACCTGAAAATCCTCCAACCTAAAGTCCCTATCCCCAAAATGGGATGGCCCCTTTTAATCCTCCTCACTACCCACATAGTGGCCAGGTTATAGGGTAGCAACTCATGGATACCTTTTTCCAGACCAAGAAAGCACCAGAAGAAGCTACCAAGCAAGAGTGGAAATCTACCCTCCTCTCCCCAACTTGCATTCGCTGGACCCAAATCATAGAAGAGGAAGACGTTAACCCCAACCATTTCCAAGCTGTAAGTCAAAAACCAATCTCAGTCAGAGTCATAAATACATCTCACAGCCTGAGTCTGAGTTTCAAACCAGTATTACAGAGCTCTCCTGCCCCATTCAGAACAGCTATAGGATCTGATCTAGTTGCAAAGACCGTCTCACATTTCTTTGGGTCTTCACCTCCAAGGAGACACTATTAATTTCTCATGGCAGAATTCACTAGAATCATTTTCTTCCTCACCTTAATACCCCTCACACTCCCTTTAAAATTCCCTGATGTTACACCTCAGTATCTGCTCAACATGATCAATCTTACACAAAGCCTACTAGACCAGTCAGTCCTCTTCACTCTTGTCTCACCAATGCTAGGTTTGCCTGTCTCTCTCCTCTGATGCTTATGCTGCCATTTCAGCTCCAGATCACATCTGGGAAATATCTGCTGTACACTTAGTCTACTACAAAAAGACGGGGGCCACCTCGTCTGACCCAGCAGACACCCTTCTGGGGAATCACCCCACGCCCTGTACCCAAAGGAGCAATTAAACTGTTCCAAAACTTTTCTGAAAACATGTTCCCTCCCTTACACATCAACTCCCATCTCTGGGGCTGTGGCATCCACCATCAATCTTCTAACCCCAGCACCCCTTTGTATGACCCACATGGGCCTTTCCTGGGCACTTTACCCCCCAAGACTCTGCAACCATACCACCAAATCCATCCTCCCAACAGTGCTCAATCCTGGCCAATTGATTATTCTTTGTTGCCTCATGCTAATGGATTGCTTTTACAACTCATTTTCTTCTCAGGAACCCCCCAACTTTATAATGTTCCTCCTTTTTCTTGCCCTAAACAACTCCCCAAAGCCCTTCCCCTGGGTACACACTCTCAGCTGCCTTCCACAGACCGTTGGGCAGATCTCCGCTTTTATGAGGGGGGCCATTTGCTGGTTGTTTTCAGTCTGGGGTAATGAACCAGGATAACGTCGGGGAACTCACAGTTTTCTCCACTTCTTTTTTTCCACCTTAGCTCATGTTTAACAAAAGAAGATCTACTTTGTACTTGTGGAAACAAAACACATTCTTGCCTACCCACCAACAGGACAGGCACTTGCACTTTTGTAGATTTGCCACCTAATCAATCTGTACCCGCTCCAATAAAATCACGCATCAGGCCCAAAAGACCTCCATTCTAATCCCACTCCTTGTCGCCCTGCAGATAGATACCCACAGGGATCTCAACAGGACTGGGAGGGGAGGGTCTTCTCTGCATTTTTCAAATGTATTGTCATAAGACCTACAAGAAAGCCTGAAATAAATATCCCAGACCCTTGTAAAACTACAAGACCAGATAGATTCCTCTGCAGCCATACCCCTCCAAAACAGATGTGGCCGAGACCTCCTCACTGCAGAAAGGGGAGGCTGTGTTGGTTCCTGCATGAGGAATGCCGCTTCAATGTCAAACATTCAGACACGTCAGAGAGATCTGCTAACCTCTGAAGACAAAGAGAGAATGCCTGGCAATCTTGGTTTGACTCACAAAGTTGGCTTCCTGGGGTCCTACCTCTAATTACCCCTTTAATTCCTTTATTTTTTGTGTCTCCATAGGTCAGCTCCTTATACCAACTGTAATCCAGCTCATTCAGAACACAGTTCAAAGCTTCACCCATCAACACATCACCCAGGTCCTTATTCTAAAGGAGATTCATTGAAGACAACACCAAAATACCCACAACCCCTAAACTCCCTTCTGTACCCCTTCCTCTCCAGTAGGAAGCAGTTTTCAGAGATTATAGCACCCTCATTTCTTAAAAAGTGGGGAAGAAATACTCAGAACTCTGACAAATGTACAGCTATTTGGGAGACAGAGAAAGAAAGCAAGCCAGAAACCAAATTGCAAGATTACAGCAACCCCTTCCCATACTCCTGTAAATCCTCATGACCCTGACAAGGCTCCCTTGAAACTATGTGAAAGGGGCTGAATTCAGATCAGACTCCATTTTGCCTCTGTAAAATAAAACCTATCTTTCATCCCTGAACTGGCCTCCTCTCCTTGTGGACCCTGGCTTGACTCTATCCCTAAACCTCTCAACTTTTCTCATGGACAGTGGAGTTATGCTCTTTTCCTCTCTGTCTCATAGTTGAGGTACCACATTTACCTCAAATGATGAACATGTGCTCTGTGCTTGAGCTAACGTCATTAATAAGTGGGAATTATAGTAAATTTAGAGAAGAGAGACCAGCAGGAGCCCAGTCAGGGGGCACTGTGCTAGAGATGTGGTCCAGACCCATGTGGACCCAGCTAGGCAATGAGATGTGGCCACACATTTTGTATAATCTGAAGTTCCTGCTGTCAGCTGGGGTGCAGAACATGAGGTGATTAGTCAGGTTTTTGGTGTGTGCTAGGAAAAGTGTGCATGTCTTGGTCAGGGTAGAGAAAGATTAAGGCATCACTGATCTACAGTTAAGTATTACAGATAAAATTCCTAAGTAAATAAAGAATGGCAATAAAATTCTAAATTATGTTTCAATGTACAGAGAATAGGTTCTCATTGAATGAGGCTGGAACCATGTGCTACACATGTGAAGATAAACAATTAGTTTTCTTTTCATTCTATTAACAAAATAAGCCACAGGGATTAAGGATAGAGCAGTCAAAATGCAAAAATCTAAAAATATTAAAAAATATGTGTGCCTATACATCCCCTAATTTTTTTTTTTTTGAACATTTCAGACACTTTTTTTTTTTTTATTGTTGGGGATTCATTGAGGGTACAAGAAACCATGTTACACTGGTTGCATTTGTTAGGAAAAGACCCTCTTGCAATTGTGTTTTGCCCCCAACATCCCCTAATTTTTGAAAACAGAATGCACATGGGGAACAAATAGTCTCTTGAATAAAATGGTGTATTAAACTTGGACTCACGTATTAAATCATACCAAAAAATCAACTCAAAATGGATTATAGACTTACATGTAAGACATGAGGACATATAACTCCTGGGGACAAAGCACAGAGGAAAGTCGCAGACACTGGTATTGGCAGGGATGTCATGGCTACGACACCAACAGGACAGGCACAAACAGCAGAAATAAAGGGAACTGAATGAAACCAAGAGGGTTCTACACATCAAAAGAAACACCCAACAAAACAGAAAGACAACCCAAGGAATGGGAGAAAATGTTTGCAATCCACACATCCATGAGGGGGGTAATATTCAAATGCTTAGGGAAAGCAAACAGACTCATTTGAAAAATGAGGAAAGGAACTGAATAACATATTTCCCTGACAGGTGGAGAGTCACTAAGAGACACACAAAGCATGTGGAACAGCCCACCTCATCAGGGTGGTGCAAATCAAAACCGCTGTGGTGTGGCCTCCCACCTGGAAGGGGGCTTTTCTTAGAATAAGATAACAAGTACTATCAGGATGTGAAGAAAGGGGAATACCCAAAAAATTCACAGGATGGAAAACAATATGGAGAGTCCTCCAATAAAAATAAACTAGTGTATGATGTGGCAATCCCACTTTGGGGTGGGAAATAAAACAAAATCACCATCTCTAAGAGATATCTGCACTTCCATGTCCATTTCAGCATAATTCACAATAGCCAAGATAGGGGAACTATCTTAGCTGCTCCAGCAGATTAATGGGTAGGAAATGTGGTTTGTGTATAGAATAGAATGTTATCTGAATGGATGGACCTGGAGAACATTATGGAAAGTGTGATATACCAGTTATGTTCATAGAGGACATGGCAGCCTGAGATTTGCAATATAAACTGTTCTTCCTAAGATATCTTATATAAGCTTTATTAATTTTGTGACACTTTCATAAGCTATGATCTACCCCATCCCTAAATAACTGAGGGTCCTGGGAATGTACCCATGACAATTCATTGTTTAACTGAAGAAAAATGGGTGCTCTTCAAAGATTTGGAGGTTATGTTTGTTTGTTTTTAAACAGAGCTCTATGTTTCCGGGCTCCAGCGTTCCTCATTCCTCAGCCTTCTGGGTAACTGAACTCCAGGCAAGATCCCTCATCCTAGATTTTGGTTTTAAAATTAGATACTAAAATTAGAAGCTAAATCAGGACCAGGAAAGGGTTGCTTAAGCACTTCTCATCAAAACTCATGAAATACACATGCTTGATGAGAGGACAGAGTGGAGCATGGTCATGGTGGAGATGGAGAGGTAGTAAAACTTCTAGGCATTATTCTGTTAAAACTTCGGCTACCTTTGTCCAAACACTCCAATAATAAGCAGATGTCTTTCTTCTTTAGCCTTCTAGAAAGCCAATCAACGAAATGCCTTGAGCAGCTCAAAATTCTATCATCATGCCCTTTTCCCTCTACTGGTCTGCTTTTGCTGGGACTGGGCCACAGCCTTCTCTGAGCCCCGGTGGACTTGACTGTGCTCCCTTGTCTTGGCAGCCATCGGTTTGCTTAGGAAGCCATGTTTCATGGCATGTTGCACTTCCTTAAAGAAATGCTTCAGAATCCTGAATCCATCTGCTTCAAATTTCCCTTGAAAGCTCCGCTCTTGTCGGTAGCTGATCTGGGTGCAGTGGTTTTGGCAACCATCAAGTGAAAAGGTTGCTCAACTTTAATTTTCCAGTGAAAATTGTGAAAACTGAATGAGTTGAGATCCTTGTGATATTAGATATTATTTCTATAGTTGATCATCATTCCTCTTCAAGAAGGGCATGAAGTTACTTTCTCATTGATGTGGATGGTCTGCTCAGGCAAGTTGCATGTTCAATGTAGTCTCATTCCTTCTTAAAACAACTGCTTTTTAGGGGAAATTGTCACCATCTTGGAAAAGTGCAGAGGGCCTCAGCCTCTGGTTTGCTGCTATGGACCTAACAAACATGCTTTATTCTGCACAAACTTGTGAGAAAAATCAGACACAGATCACCTTCACATTTGAAGGCCAAGGATATATACCTCATGAATTTTTGAGGGGCTACCTCAACAATTGTCACTTACTCATGGTCTGTGTCAACAGGGTCTAACCTCACTCCCACTGCCACCTGACACCCACCTGTAGAACTGCAGAGGACGTCATTCTGGCCGATAGCCTAGAGGAAGTTTTAAGTTGTACAAGGCAACCTCTTCTTGCCCAGAAGGTTGCCTAATTTGTGAATCATGCTCTCCTCAGCTAAACACTATTTTTTTTTTTTTTTT
>CAUYON010024036.1:0-16244 GCA_963573935.1 Arctocebus calabarensis | reverse complement strand
GCGATTCTCTTGCCTCAGCCTCCCGAGTAGCTGGGACTACAGGCGCCCACCACAGCGCCCGGCTATTTTTTTGTTTTGCAGTTCAGCCGAGGCCGGGCTTGAACCCGCCACCTTCGGTATATGGGGCCGGCGCCCTACTCGGTGAGCCACAGGAGCCGCCCTCTTCTTAATTTCTTAATCCATTTGTTTAAACATTTGTCTCTGAAAACTATAATGTGGATATCTTAGGTAAATAATATGTGGCCTATCCAAAGAAAGCAATAAAATATCTTAATTAAAAGTTCCACATTTCCCAAAAGCAATGGAGATTTTCCTTTGAAATGAAATTGCATGTTTGGTGGAGATGCCAATCATGAGCGTAACAGGGCATGATTCAGTCTTTATAATTATCCACGGCAACAGTTCTCCAAGAGGACTAGGTCTCATGAACATCTAGTTCATTTTTATCTTATGTCTGAACACTGAGAATTAGAAAATTAAGACATCTTTTGTATTAACCTGGATGGAGTTGAAATACATTCTTCTCAGTGAAGTGTCACAAGAATGGAAAAGCAAATACCCACTGTACTCAATACTAATACGAAGCCACTAAATGATCTAATTTATGCCCACATAGGAGAAAAACTCATTTCAAATCAAGTTGGGGAAAGGGGAAACTTGGGGTGGAGGAGAGGGGCAGGAAGAGGAGAGAATGGCTTTGGGGAGCTCCCACTGAATGGGCACAAAGGGCACAATGTAGGAGTGTATGTCACACCCTTTGGGTGCGGGACATGGCTACAAGAGGGACTCTACCTAACAAATTCAAATACTGTAATTTGGTCATCTGTACCCTCACATTAACCTGAAATTTAAAAAATGGATATACAACCTCTCTATACATTCCATGCATGAGATTCCATACACATATAACTCTGTGACAGTTCTGGAACGCAATTCAAATAAACTACTGGCACATGTTATAGCAAGGATGAATCTCACAAACAATGCACTGTGTCAAAATAGGTAGACACAAAAGATTAAATATCATGTGGTTTCATTTATATAAAATGCCCCCCAAAGGCAAATTTATAGACCCAAAAACAGATCGGTGGTTTCCTAGGACTGAGAGAAGTGGGTGTCTTTTCTACGCACAGACCTGGGAGAATTTTTCATGTTCCAGAACTGAATTGTGGTAATGGTTGCATAATTCTATAAATTGAGTAAAAGTCTTTAGATTGTACACTTACAATGGGTGCATATTTTGTATGGAAACCACTGTCTCTGGGAGCCAACATCCCAAGATTTAGAAATGGAACATTGGTATTCAGATGCATTGTTTCATAATATAGTATTTAGAATTAGAATTTACGTTCATAAAATCCTTCTGTACCAAGTTAAGGACAATCAGATTGCTTCTTTTGAAGAAGTCCAAAAAGTGCTAGGCTGAATTGGTTGTAATTGTAAGGAGACTTGAGTCTACTAACTATCGTCTATGAACTATGCTGGAAACCACTGTAGTAACTTCCTGTGGTTCAGAGGAAATGTCTGACAGTGTGATGTGGACATCCTCAGTGCATCTTCAGAGAAGCTTGCTCCTTTGTGTCCTGTGGTAAGTTGCAGTGGTTTGGCTCAGCATAAATAATTTTTTTGTCTTTAGTATTTGCTTAAGTAGACCTATCATCGTTATAACATTAGATTGAATTTTAAGACTTAGGTTTATTTTTCTGGCCTTTGGTGCATTTACTTTGGTCTTTTTTTAGGAATTAGCCATAGGCCATTAGAGAAAACAACAGAGAGGCCAGGAGAACTGTGCAGAAAGTCTGGCTAGATACAGTTGAGGAGGCCCTTAGCAAAGTCTCCCAGATTCTTCCCCTGCTGTCCCCAAATATATCAACTACTACCTCTATTTAAAGATCATTTGAAAGGAAAAACATTGAGAACAATTTCAACAGGAATCTTCCCAGACTCTCCTCATTGTCCACCACTTTCTCACCCCCTCCCCCATGACACAACATAGCCCTAAATGCACATGGCAAAATACTAAGACTCTATTTTTTTTTTTTTTTTTTGTGAGGCAGAACCTCAAGCTGTCACCCTGGATGGAGTCCTGTGGCATCACAGCTCACAGCAACCTCCAAGTCCTGGGCTCAAGCGAGTCTCCTGCCTCCGCCTCCCAAGTAGCTGGGACTACAGGCGCCACCCACAATGCCCGGCCATTTTTTGTTGTTGTTGTTGCAGCCGTCATTGTTGTTTGGTGGGCCTGGGCTGGATTCGAACCCGCCAGCTCAGGTGTACGTGGCTGGCGCCTTAGCCTGTTGAGCCACAGGCGCCGAGCCAGACTCTATTATTTTTAAAAAGAAAAACTAAGATGAAGTTCTATTGTCCACAAAGAGGAAAACTCTGAAAGCACCTTTTAAACTTTGAGTGTGCCTGGAGTCTGCTCCTCCACTACCCCGGAGATTCTGATGAGTGCAGTGAGAGGACACGGGAGAGCCCCTGACAACAGGTGCGCAGAGAACCCTCAGGTGGAAGGGGTGCATGTGGGGATTAGGGAAGAGGAGCATGCGTCCTCTGAAAAGTCCACCCAGGTTAGTTTGCTCACAGCAGGTAGATGCTTCCTCTTCCATACACCATATCATTTTGGAGATGAGTCTATTTTCGTGTATATCATAATGTATTGTTGTCTTTTTCCATCACTAGATTAAAATCCTCAAAGATAATTGTATTTTATGAATTGTTCTATCCCCAGGTCCCTGGATACTTCCTTTCACACAATATGTTCAACAGCTATGTCTAGGATTAAAATGGTTAATAAAACTGTAAAAAAGCTATCATACAAGTTTTTTGTTGTTGTTATCATTGTTTTTTTTGCAGTTTGGGACCAGGGCTGGGTTTGAGCCCTGCCACCACTGGCACCCTACTCCTTTGAGCCACAGGTGCTGCCCTATTATACAAGTTTTTATACGTTAAAGTAATTGCATAGTGAAATGAATTTAGTGAAACAACTATATTGGTTAACAATACATTTTACCTCAGGAAAAACGTTTGCATTTAAAGATTTCTTAGAAAATTTTATATTCATATACATGTATTTAGCTTTGAAATCCAGCTGCTTATGACTGTATGGCATATTATATGCCTTTAGTACCAAAAAGGATTCATGTTATCACTAGGAGGTTCTCTAATTAATTTTTGGGGGGGGTTCTCTAATTAATATCATGGAAAGATATTAGTCAGAGGAACTTTCAAGCACGCCTTAAGAAGACTTACGCATAATTTTTTCTTGCTCATTATATTATGTCAAGTCTAAATATAAAATTTGTTTTTAATCCTTGGGACTGTCCCTTTTATCTGTGGCTGCTGTCACTTGCTCTTCCAATTAGTCAACCTGTTATGGTGATGTTGATGTTGGAAGTTATATAATGGTATTTCTGTAGAGATTAAAAATACTTTACCAACATTATTCAATATTTCCATCTGTCGGAACAATTTGTAATCAGATGGCATGTGCTTTTGAAAAATTTTAATAAACAGTACCAAATAATGTGACAAACCAAGGCTGTGAAATCATCTCTTACTCTGCATAACCCTTTTAACTCATTATCACAATTGTTACAGGAAAGCTGAACTCTAATGACCAAAGGTTGTTAGTAGGAGAGGAGAAGTGAGGGAGACAGAGCCAGATCTGGTCCCAATGTTTTATGAAGCTGGTTTCTATTACATTTGAAGTACATTAAGAAAAGATAATGTATTGATTAAATAAGTCACCACTAGACATTCCATTACTGTTACACAACAGGAAAGCTAGACTTCCAGTTGACATAGATCTGCCGGTGACCATATAGCAGAGGAAATGGCTGCATTCCAGGGTCTGCCGCTTGGTGACACCTCATTGAAAGACAGAGATAAGGAGCAAGAAAAATTATTGTGAGCTTTCCTGATCCTGGATAGTGAGGGGGGTGTTTACTTCCACTCACCTTAATGACTACATATCGGAAGTTCCTCAATATCTGACATAAAGTAAACAGACCTTTCAATGATTCATTTCATTACATTTCAGGTTTTTATTCATTCTATTGAGCCTGAAGCCTCGAAACATGTGATTGGTCCTTAAGCAACAGGGGAGTTCCAATGCCCTGTTAAGAACATAATTCAATTCTTTGTCCAAATATGCTTTTCCTAAGGAATCCACAGTGACAGCAGGAGAGAAAACAATGTCTCTTAGAAAGCAACAATTTGGCTAAAGTTAAACTGGCTTTAATGAAGAGCATAAGAGAGACTTGAAAGAATGCCTGGGGAAAAAAAAAAACTGTCTTAGAGAAACTCAGCAACCAACTCTACTCATTTATTAAATGTCTTAAAAGAAAAAAAATGGGAAAATCCACATTTAGGAGTCTCTGAATCTTCTAAAATAATAAGATGGTTATAGGTTAAACATAACCTGAAGTGTTAACTTTATTTTTAAATCTGTATTTTAAGGTATATGCAATTTACCATATTCCTTCTCCTAAATGTAATTTCGAAGAATTATTTGATGTCAAGAGATGTGAGAAACTTCTTACCAATCTTTTTTCCCCAAAAAACTTAGTAATGGGTGTTTTTGCCTGATAAAGGTGAACCTAAATTTATTCTAAACTAAAAATATATATTTATTATTTTAAACTTAGAATATATTCAATGAAGTTGGATTGCAGAATCCATGGCCAAATGATTTTCCCATTCTTTCAGTCGATATGTTAATTCTCTATAAAAGCAAGTGTTATCAATTGCCAGGCTTCCTTTTGGCCAGTATGTACTATGTTGGGATAACCTTCTCAGGGCCTATCCTAAAAATCAGCATCGCTGCATCAGAAAAGAGAATAGGGCCTATTAAGCAGATCTGGAGTGAAATCAGATGTTTGTCACCTACTCATGGTACACAATATATATGACATGGTAAAGCAACTGAACTTGAACTCCATGCTCATTTCATCTTTAAGTTACATAATAATTATAATAATAATAACTGCTTCATAAAAGAGTCAGGCACATGTTAGATCTTTAAGAAATTTGAGTTCACTTCTGTCTTCTCATATCATTGAAAATAATATAGTTTAATATATCTAATGAATTTGCACTGGCTCTAGATTTTACTGATAGTAGAGAAGCCAGTGCACTCTGGAAAAGTATCTATCTTCAAGAAGCTTATACTCATTCTGGGTAGAAAAGGAGTTGTGTGAGGCAAAGCAGCATTTTCCTCTCCTCTCCAGGGTTGCTCCTTTCCCTCCACACCTTGGATGGGAAAGGGAACCCTTCCTAAAAATTCCTGGAGGTTGCATTTTAAAAGAATGGCAATATTAGCAAAAGAGATAAACTTTTGATTTATAATCATCCACTCTGCAGAATCAGAAGCAAAGTTAAAAGGCAGGTTTTATACCTACAATCTACTAGTAAGAGAACCAGAAGGGATCTTTCTACTTGTACATGAAAACCAGCAACAGTTTGGTACCTCCAAGAGCACTAGCTTGGAAAGAATTGGGATGTAGCACCTTTGGCACTGACTGGAGGATTCTCATAATGGATCCCAGGCAAGGCTAACAGTAAAGCTGTCTCCAGATGTTTCAAGAGCAGAAGAGATCAACAGAAGGAAGGCAGAGAAGAAGAGAGAGAATATGGGAACCACTGCTCAAAGACTAGACGCAGCAGGCTGCTTGGGTCTTTGGAGACTCTAGGAATATTTGAATTACAAATCATGAATTTTCTTCTTTTAAAACATATAATTTAGTAGCTTTGAATATATAGATAGAGTCGTATACGCATTACTAGTAATTTTAAAACCTTTTTATTACCTGCCCCCCAGAAACCCTAAGCCTGTTAGCAACAACTTCCCATGCTCCACCACTCTCAGCCCTCAGCAACCGCTAATCTACTTCCGGTCTTGGCACTTTTTTCAAAATACCTCATTTTTAAGCAACAAGTCTGTGCAAAATGCTCTTTCTTTCTCTTCTTTCCTCTTCTTTTCCATTTTCTTTAACATTTGAAGTTTCTACTTTGCCCTGAATTTCTCCTTGCCTGTCCTTCTTAGCTAACACTGGTGCACCGGCACTTTCTAACCCGTCTTCATTCACTATGTCTTACTTCTTTGAATTCCAAGGCTCAGAGAGAACAGCCACATTATATCAAAACATGACAAATCAGGAAAAGTGGTATGTGCTTAAGAGACAAGGACTTAAGAGTCTGTGTTTGGTAGGGCAAGTACAGGTAGAAAGAGAATGTCTCTCAAGTTCATTTGAGGAAACTCTCTGAATAATGTCATTCGCTTTCCCACCCCAGGCCCCGTCTGGTACATCTGGTACTGCTCCAGTTCTCAGCATTTAAACAATGCCTGGCATATAGCACTTCTTTGAGAAGTCATTGTTGAGTGAAGAAAGGAATAAACATATCCTTCTGTTATGCCATCCAGCTGGTGCATTATTTATTTTCCTTCAAAAATTGCCTACTTAATGGCATCCTGTTGCTTGAAAGACTGTAATAATGCAAATATAATAACATATATATCGTTGTGTGTGTGTGTCAATTGTAGTTTTTCCTAGATTGTGGATACCAGTGAATTCTAAGCCCCCAGAAAATAAAGGCCTTTACCCTTTTCCCCACAGAACATGAAAATATAAATATTTCATGTAGAACGCACATTCGTTATTCATTAGTGTTTCTTGGGCACCTTTTTACCCCTCCAGGACCAGAGCTCTTCAGTGCTCACGAGGATTTTCCAGTGTCTGCAATCACCTTGAACGGGCAGGTGGGGAGGGGAAGGCAGAGAGACGTGGGAGAGTGGAGAGAGTGTGCACAAGTCTCCACACAAACCTTCCGTTCCATTCAGTCTGAAAGAAAGTTAAAAAGCCAAACTGCGGGCGTACTGTGCCCAGCAGAAGCCAAGCGCTACCTCTAAGATTGGCAGTTCCAAAAGGCATCAACAGGAATCCTTTTGGTAATTACCAGTTCGGAAATGTCATCCCATTGATTGTGACAGACATAAACCAGCTGCGCTTTGTTGAGGGAGAACAGAGGCCGGGGCTGAGCAGTAACAAACAGCGGGCCAGCTGTGGCCTGCACGTCTCCCTCCTCCCCGCTCAGCTCTCCCGCTTCTCGTCCTTGCCAAACTCTGAGGCAATTAATCACACAGCAGAAGGAGATCTAAAATGTCTGAAATGGCCTGTTGAAGATTAACTGAATCTATCATATTTCCAGCCTGCTTGGGAGGGAGGGAAGAGTGTCTTTTTATTGCAGAGAGATTCTCATTCAAATTCATTGCAAAGATCTTGGGCTGGTCATTCCAGTTCTGAATGGAATTTAGAGAAGCCTCTGGCCAGAAATCCTTATTCTTAAGGAAGAGACGGAGAAAGGACATAGGTAATGCCTTTATGAATTCATGGGGTAGGAATTAAAAATACAGCTCAGGCCAACACAGGTGTCTCTGTAGCCAAGCAGCCAAGTGAAGAGCAATTTTTTATTTATCCTGCGTATTGTTTGCATGAAGCCGCTCCCATGAACCAATACCCAGCCTGGGGTGGGGGATTTCAGCCTTCGTTGAGGGGTCACAGGAACTCCTGCTACATGAACCACCAGCCCCACCCTCAGGGAACAGAGGGGACCCCAGCTGGGCCTGTGGAAGTCAGGCTACCTTGGGCTCAGGGACGGTCAGCTGCTGCCATTAGCTGTGGCACAACTCATCCCCTCTGCCCAAGCCAAAAGGATCAGGCAAGGGGTGGAGGATGTCTTTCCTGAGTGAGTGGTGGTCTCGGGCTAAGCCAGGGCATCTGTCTGTTCTTATTTAGTCACTGTCCTCAAATTTCCAGACCTAGGCCTCTGGGAAAGCCCTGAAAGATGGTCATTTTGTACAAGAAAATGATAACATCTCCTTTTTAGCCCCACCAAAAGCATCTCATCTAACTCTCTGCCTAGTCATTCCTTTAAAAATGTCACCACTGCAGGACTTGGGGGCAAATTTACTTTTTCCTTTTTTACACTATTCATTTCCATAATACCATTGGCTCTTGCCAAAAATGCTACTGTTGTTTTTATTTTAAAATGTTTTGATTACATAAATATTTTCTTAATAATAAAACTTCTAAATAATACCTATAGTATGTATTAACTATTCTTTAAATAGATAGGTTATTACATAGGAAGAAAATAATAGAAAGTTTAAAAAGCCACTGCAGAATGTTTTGCACAAGTTTGTCTCCTAGAAAATAGTTATGTGTGTGTGTGTGTGGAGAGAGAGAGAGAGAGAGAGAGAGAGAGAGAGAGGAGAGAAGAGGGGGAAGAAAAACTAATATAGAAGAATGCACATTAAATCTTTAGGGGGAAAGATTATTGGGAACTTTTTCTTCCTACACTTGGTATTTCTGTCATGCTTGAATTTTTTATAACAGATCTTGGAATTGGAATAGAAAATTAAGATAAAAGTACTTACCAGGCAAAGCCAATCATAAGCTGTGATTTGAGAACAGAGAAAGTCTAGAAAACCAAGAGCTGCACCACCTGGGTGCCTCTTAGAAATGCAGACTCCCAGGCCCCAGCCTGTGCCTACTTTTATATTCACGTTAGAGTGGGAGGAGCACTGACACCCGTGTTACTATTACCTCCCTCACCTAGAGCATGTAATTTCTTTTGTAATAAAAACCAAAATAAACATTTTAAAACTTAGAAAAATATCTACAGTTATTTTATAACTTGTACTAAGGGAGAAACATATATTCATAGAAATATTCAACCATTCAAGGGCAATGAACTAAGTTCTCACTGGCCACCAGGTGCTGGAGATAAAGTCAAGACCGAGCCCACGCCCTACCCAGGTGTTCAACGCCAGGTAGAAGAGAGACACAAAGTAGTTGGATGGGAAACTATGCAAAACTGATACAGTACAAGGCAAGTAGTGGTAAAGAGCTGATCAAAAGTTTGTTTATTGCATTATTTGGCTAAAGAGAGAATATACATTAATGTCTTTGGAAACCTTAGTGCTTTTTTATCATTCACAATAGAGGAATGACATCAGAGCCACAAACTCTGGACTTAAAATATGACCTTGGGGTATAATGCAAGGGTACATGTCGGATCTATTAAGTATAGAGTATAAATGTCTGAACACAATAATTCAGTAAATGAAACAGGCATATATTAACCAGTGTGATGTAAACGCTCCTAATTCTACATGAAATCAGCACATTGTCCCCCATAAATGCATTAATGTATATATGATCTATGTGTTTATGATTTAATAAATAAATAAATAAATAAAATAACGACCAACAAGGAAGAATAAGTTGGTGATATTAAAACAAAAGGAATTGGGAATGGGAATGTGGCAGTGTTGTCTTGAGTTTATGATAATGAAAACAAAACAAATAAGTACAACCAGATTTTAGACAAACCCTATTGATCCAAAGGTCTAAAATGAATATAGTTCAATGGGAGTGGAATGCTCTGAAAATGAATCATTTGTTCCAAACCTCCGCCCAGAGTCAAAATTAGAAGCAAACAGAAGGAGAGAAACGTCTGCTTTTAAAAAGATTTTGCATCTATGTGTCTAAAGGGAGCTTGCCGGTGCTCTAAAGTTTGAAAAGGCCTTTTACAAATGGTGACTGGGTTTCTGGTACTCCTCTTCAGTATCCTTACATATGAATGTTGGTCCACGAGAAGATGGAAATGATATTTGCGATTTTATTCTAAATCCAATTCAAAGAGGCTTAGACGGGTGAGATGAAGGTATAAAATGCATTGGGAGAAGTTTGATCTGCGTGCTCCCTTGGGAATTGAAGTCTTGCATGCAGGCAAGAAGGGAAAATGACACACTACACTGGTCATTTTCCGAAGGAGAGAAATAAAAGCCTGGATAAAAAAGGTGCTTTGATGTACCATTACATGCATGACTTTGGTGGACAGCCCTGGACGTTGGCGAAAGAGCGGATGCACTGACCATTTAAGAATCAGGGGCCAGTAGCGCCTACAATCCTACCCTCTGCCCACACATCTGGAACATTTCAATAAAGGCCTCAGAGATAAGATTGACAGCTTCATGTCAGACACAATTAAAAGAACGAGGGTCTCAATCCCTGATATGTAAGATGAAAGTAAAGTGGGACAAAAGCAGAAATAATAGCAACTCCCTAGATAAAAGCAAATAGGACAGAGATATTTGTGGAATAAATAAGAGAGATCCACCAGAGTGACTCTCCTTTGAACCCAGGATGGTCTTGACAACCCTCAATGACATTATTATTATCATATTGTCATTTCTTAAAGTGCATGATCACAATTGTAGCCTGTCCATTGATCTTCATACTACAGTGTACCTAAATGAAAATATATGATGCTTGTGTTTTAAGTATGGTTCTAACACACAGCTTTGATGTCCCCTACCACACAAAAATGTTAGAAAGAGCTTCTGAGCTACTGGAGAAAAGATGCTGCATTCTTATTATAACAGAATTATTTCACATATGGCCTATTTCACTTGGAGTTATCTTTCAGCTGAAAGCCTCTGATTTTCTTCAACCAGAACGATCTAAAACAATAGAATTAGATACAGTTGTTTATATTCTATTCCTTGCAGATAAAGGAGATTTGAGGTGAACTTAGCAGAAAACATACAAAGTCTATAAAAAATTATCAAAAATGTTAGAAATGTAAAGAAAAATTAGAACCCAGGACTAAGATATGACTACTCTCTACCTTATGACTTATAAGACTGCTATACATAAATGGCAAGCATTGCCCTGCTTTTCTTGGTAGAGTAAAATTGCTCTCACTGTCATGAAAAAATGTTGAATATCTACCCATGAAATGATGTTAAAACAAAAAAAAAAGAAAAAAATGAAAGCACATGTTGTTTGCTTTCTTTCTTTTGTTAATTGATGCATAATATAGGGTAGATGTTCACTTCTGTCCTTCTGAAATCCTCTGACTGATGGTACTGCTCCTGTGTGTTCCATGGAGCAGCTGCTTTGGAAACCCCTAGGAGCTTGTTAGAAATTCAGATTCTCAAGGCCCACACCCCAGACCTACTGAATCCAAAGCTGCATGTTAACAGGATCCCCAAGGGATCTCGTTGCACATGAAAGGTTGAGAAGTATAAATAGATAATCCTAATCTTCCAGCAAAACTTACAATTCCAGAGGGCAGAAACTAGCTTATTCCCTTCTTTTTTTTTCCCCCAACACCACAAAGAGCAGCAGAGAAAATACATTATTAAAGTTGAATAAAAGCATAAGTAAAATTGTTTTAGAATGAATGATCAATTGTAAAAGGGAAAAAGATCAAGAGGACCAAAATTAAAGATCAAAATTAACTCATGCAATTTATACTATGTTATACATTCTAATAAAAATATTATTTTAAATAATAATAATGTCTAATACTCAGTGCTCACTTGTCACAGGTACTAATGAACACTTTTTTATTATCTTCTTCACAACTCCACGAGGAGGAATTACCACCATTTTATAAGAGAGGAAACTGAGATTTGAGATTAAACAAATTGTCCAGGTCAACTGATTGAAAGTGGTATGCTGTCTAATTACAAAACCATATTTTTAACCACAAATGTCTAATGAAAGCCTACTCTCCTGGTTTCTTAGTGATATAAAAGTCCAGGATAAGTCTAGACACAGTGCCTAATTCCTGCAATCCTAACACTCTGGGAGGCCAAGGTGGGAAGATCACTTGAACTCAAGAATTCCAGACCAGCTAGAGTAAGAGTGAGACCCTTGTCTCTTCTAAAAATAGAAAAATTAGCTGAGAATTGTGTCCAGTGCCTGTCAAACCAGCTAGGGGGAAGACAAGATAGGAGAATTTTGAACCCAAGAATTTGAGATTGCTGTGAACTAGGCTGATGCACCCTGAGCACCTTGTCTCTAAATCTATAGATACATACATACTTACATACAACTTCAGGATATAGCCAGGCATGGTGGCTCTCGCCTGTGATCTTAGCACATTGGGAGGGCGAAGCATGAGGATCAGTTGATTTGGGGACAGGAGTTTGAGGCCATCCTGAGCAGGAGGGAGACCATGTTTCTACAAAAAAATAAAAATATATAGAAAAATTTTCTAGGTGTTATGGTGTGTACCTGTAGGCCCTGCTACACAGCAGGCTGAGGCAAGAGAATTGCCTGAGCCTGGGAGTCTGAGGTTTGAGATTGCAGTAAGTTATGATGATGCCATTGCACTCTAGCCCAGGAGACAGAACTAGACCCTGTCTCCAAGGAAAAAACCAAACCAAACAAAAAACCTCTCCAGTACCACATACTGAAACCAGGAACTTGGAAGCTTGCAATGGATCAAGTGATTGAATGTGATCAAAGTTGATAGCTGAGTAGCTCACATTTTTAAACAAGTGTAGGTTGCTTATATTTTGTGACTGTAAAATCACAGATCTGATTCTACAAATTAACTTTTATATTCTAGGATCAATGGAGATAAAAACAGGGAAATGAATTAGATACAAAGAAGTGGCAAGAAAGAAAATAAAAACCTATATCACATTGATTCAAACTATAAAATATTTAATAATATTTATCCCTGGAGATGTTTCTAGGTATAAACTTTCCACTTCCCCTTGACAATGGTTGTCAAGTACAATTATTCCTCTCTACAGGTGAAGAAACTGAGGCTCCAAATGTCAATGTCAATCAGGAATCAGAGGCCTCTTCCAGTGCCGTGTGCGCGGATGGTTAAGATATCTATGTGTGTCAAGACTCCCTACATGTCGTCACTCCTGTTGGTGGCAAATGTAAAGAAGGTACCCATTTACATAAGTGTGGACTGTGTTATCACAGAGGAAGGTGAGTGTGCAGGGGAGAACAGATGATATGTTAGGGGGAGGTCCCCAATTGGAAGGTGGGGTTGCCATCTGCCAGGGAGAAAAGGGCACAGGACTCCTTAAGGCCTGGGACTTTGTTTTGTTCTTCATAATATTCTCACTACTGTGCCTGATTATTAGAAGATATCTTATAGATTTCATTGGGTGAGTATCTACCGCATGCTTAACTAGTAAAGACTCAAAAATTGCCTGTTAAATCTTTGTAATCAGACATATCTGGAATTGAGTACCAGTCTTACTAGTTCTAAGACTTTAAGTATGCTGTATCCCCAGAAAAACAATAACCCAAGTTGTAACAGAAGAAATACCTAAACAAGTAAAAAAAAATCATTATTAACAATTTTGCAATATATACAGATGTGTCTTTTTGTATTTTCAATAATAATTAGAAATTTTGCATGTAGAAATACTATGTATTTCTGAAGAATTATTTCTATGTATTTCATATTTTGTGTTGTCATGTTAACTTTAATTCTCTAATTGTTGATGATATACAATGGATATTTGTATATTGAACTTTAACCCAATAAAAATTAACACACACACAGTATATATTTTGCAAAAGTATAAGAGAATACAGTATAGACATGGTACCCTAAAAAAAAATCAATCAACATCTTAAATAAATACTTCATGGCAAAAAGGAAAAAAAAAATATGATGTTTAAACTATTGACAAAATTTCTTCATTTATAAAATGGACATAATAATACTAGCCTCATTAAAGTATGGTCATTGAAGTACTGTGTATAAATTGCTTAGCATGGCCCATGCTACATTTAGTATCCAATAAATCTAGCTATGTTAGGCTAGGCAGATAGTTAGACATGAGCAGGGTAGATGGTGCATACTATTTTGGAATGGCTTGAGTCAGTCTGGCTGGAGTTATGCTGCGTTTTCATAAGAAAGGAGCTAAATCAAGACCTTGCAGGTGGGTTGCCTTGAGATTAGAGGCTAATCAATCTCCCAGGGACTCTCTGACACAGACAGACAAATGTGGTCATACTGACTTGAATTGTTTTGGGAACAGTCTGATTAGGACCCAGGAAAGAGTGTTCCAAGAAAGAACAGATGATATGTTAGGGGGAGGTCCCCAAGGATGGACCAGATGTTTGGTCTACAATAGAGTGTCTACGAAGACTGACCAATTAGAAAGAGCTAAAGAAACCACAAAATAGAAATATTGTCAAGGCCTCCCTAGAGTCTCTGGAACATGTGCGTAGTTGAGGTAACAGAGTCCCAAAGTGAGCCACTCTCATTAACATGGTAAAAATCATGCCCACCAGCACTGTGACAATTTACAAATTGCCTTCCAAGGGTAAAAAAAGGACAGTTCCCAATTACAGGAATTCCTCACCCTTTTTCCAAGAAGAACCATGAATATTCCATCCTCCTCTCTAATATGAGCGAGTCATCATAAAAATAGAACTTTTGTTAAACTCATTATCTTCCACTCATGGGGGATGACCCCCCATTCTTTCTTTGGAATGTACTATGCTTTAATCTTTAATAAAACTTGGGCACTTTGCCTGCTTGCACCTTCTCCCTCTGCTCATTCATTCTGATGACTCAGTACCAGTAACCATCCTGCGGTATTGGAACCAAGAGCCTGGGAACACTGGGACCTGAGATCTTGTCCCTGACCACTAGGGATGCCAAGTGCTTCAGTCAGCCTCCATAATTACCCATAAATCTTAGCCTAGCTTAAGATACTTCACATGTATAGACCAGAAAGAACCATGAGCTGAATGTCATCTTCTTTTAATGGCAGTACCATGACCACAAGCAGGCCCCCCCTTTTTTTTACTTTTAAAAAAGAACATACTTTTATTATTTGCACAAAATTAAACATAAGAGTTTATGGTCATGCCTATAAAATGTTAGACATTACACTTTGGGTGAAGAATGTAAACTACAGGACAACATTTTTTCTCTGGATAAATCAGATTAGACATTCATCTTTTTAATGTTAGTGTATTTATCAGAAATGTTTCTCATTCTCTCTCTCATTTTTGGTAATGTGATTTTCTGTTGTATTTTTAAGTATGGAAACATGGAACAGCAGTGACTCAACAGAATCCCTTTAAAAGGTGGTCAATGAGGTGAATTAGATTACCTGGTAAATTTCACGTAATGATCGAGCTTTTCTATACATCTTCCCTAGGGCAAATTATTATAATTATTTTGAGTGTGTGTGTGTGTTTATTGTTTTTATTATTAAATCATAGCTGTGTACATTAGTGCAATCAAGGGGTACAATGTGCTGGTTTCAATCTGAACTATTTTCATCATACTGATTAACATAGCCTTCATGGCATTTTCTTAGTTATTGTATGAAGACATTTGTATTCTGCATTTAGTAAGGTTCACCTGTACCCTTCTAAGATGCACTGTAGGTGTGACCCCACTAATTACCCTCCCTCTACCCCAACCTCACCCCTCCCCTCCCCTCCCTTGCCCCTTTCCCCATATTCTTGTGCTATAGTTGGGTTATAGCCTTCATATGAAAGCCATAAATTAGCTTCATAGTAGGGCCGAATACATTAGATAAGTTTTCTTCCATTCTTGAGATACTTTGCTAAGAAGAATATGTTCCAGCTCCATCCATGTAAACATGAAAGAGGCAAAGTCTCCATCTTTCTTTAAGGCTGCATAATATTCCATGGTATACACGTACCACAATTTATTGATCCATTCGTGAGTCAATGGGCACTTGGGCTTCTTCCATGACTTAGCAATTATAAATTGGGCTGCAATGAACATTCTGGTACAGATGTCTTTGTTATAATGTGATTTTTGGTCTTCTGGGTATATATCTAGTAAAGGAATTATAGGATCCAATGGCAGTTCAATTTTTAGATCTCTAAGTATTCTCCAAACATCCTTCCAAAAGGAACGTATTAGTGTGTATTCCCACCAGCAGTGTAGAAGTGTTCCCTTTTCTCCACATCCATGCCTGCTTCTCTGGTTTTGGGATTTTGTTATGGGGCTAATCCTACTGGAGTTAGGTGATATTTCAAAGTACTTTTGATATGCATTTCTCTGATGATTAAGGATGGTGAGCATTTTTTCATGTGTCTGTAAGCCCTGAGCCTGTATTCTTTTGAGAAGTTTCTCTTCAAGTCCTTTGCCCATCATGAGATGGGATCACTTATTCTTTTCTTGCTAATACGTTTGAGTTCTCTGTGGATTCTAGTTATTAAACCTTTGTTGGAGGCATAACCTGCAAATATTTTCTCCCATTCTGAGGGCTGTCTGCTTGCTATACTTACTATGTTCTTGGCTGTACAGAAGCTTTTTAGTTTGATCAGGTCCCCGTAGTGTATCTTTGATACTGCTACAATTCACAAGCAGGCCCTTGACTGTGTCTAGTCTTCCTCATTCACAATTTTCAAGAGAAGGTC
>CAUYON010024035.1:0-11014 GCA_963573935.1 Arctocebus calabarensis | reverse complement strand
GTTGGTTTTGAGGATTGCCACTGATGATTCCAAAGCAGTCTGTCGACTCAGTGTTAAATTTGGTGCCACCCTCAAAACCAGCAGACTTCTTTTGGAATGGGCAAAAGAGCTAAATATTGGTGTCAGCTTCCACGTTGGAAGTGGCTGTACTGATCCTGAGACCTTCATGCAGGCAATCTCTGATGCCCGCTGTGTCTTTGACATGGGAGCTGAGGTTGGTTTCAGCATGTACCTCCTTGATATTGGTGTAGGCTTTCCTAAATCTGAGGATGTGAAGCTTAGATTTGAAGAGGTCACTGGGGTAATCAACTCAGCATTGGACCAAGTACTTTCCATCAGACTCTGGAGTGAGAATCATAGCTGAGCCAGGCAGATATTATGTTGCATCAGCCTTCACACTTGCAGTTGATATCATTGCCAAAAAAATTGTATTAAAGGAACAGATAGGCTCTGATGATGAAGATGAGTCCAGTGAATAAAGCTTTATGTATTACATCAGTGATAGAGTATATGGATCGTTTAATTGCACCCTAATGATCATGCTCATGTAAGGCCTCTTCTACAAAAGAGACCTAAACCAGATGAGAAGTATTATTCATCCAGCATATGGGGACCAACACGTGATGGCCTTGACTGGATAGTTAGTTGAGCACTGTGACCTGCCAGAAATGCATGTGGGCATCTTTGAAAATATGGGTGCTTACACTGTAGCTGCTGCTTCTACTTTCAATGGATTCCAGAGGCCGACAATCTACTACGTGATGTCAGGACCGGTGTGGCAACTTGTGCAGCAAATCTAGAACCCCTACTGCCTACCCGAAGTAGAAGAGCAGGATGTTGGCACTCTACCTGTGTCTTGTGCTTGGGAAAGTGGAATGAAACGTCACCCAGCAACTTGTACTTCAGCTAGTATTAATGTGTAGATATCATTCTGTAGCTGTTAACTGCGAGTTTAGCTTGAATTAAGGGATTTGGGAGGGACCATTTAACTTAATTATTGCTAGTTTTGAAATGTCTTTGTAAGAGTAGGGTTGGCACAGATGCAGCAATATGTAAGATTAGAAGATGAGGTCACACTTACCTGTGTTCCTATGGAAACTATTTGAATATTTGTTTTATATGGATTCTTATTCACTTTTTAGACATGCTATGAAAGAGCACCCCTCTGCTACTCACTCAGTAAGCATTTGTAGCTTGTACTGTGGCAGAAAGAGCCAAAAGCTGAGTGTTGTGACCTGTTTTAAGAATAAAGTATGTTGGCTCGGCGCCTGTGGCTCAGCGGGCTAAGGCGCCAGCCACATACACCTGAGCTGGCGGGTTCGAATCCAGCCTGGGCCCACCAACCAACAATGACGGCTGCAACCAAAAAACGGCCGGGCGTTGTGGCAGGCGCCTGTAGTCCCAGCTACTTGGGAGGCAGAGGCAGGAGACTCGCTTGAGCCCAGGAATTGGAGGTTGCTGTGAGCTATAATGCCATGACACTCTACCCAGGGCAACAGCTTGAGGCTGTGTCTCAAAAAAAAAAAGAATAAAGTATGTTGGCAGCGCCTGTGGCTCAAGGGAGTAGGGCGCCAGCCCCATATGCCGGAGGAGGCGGGTTCAAACCCAGCCCCGGCCAAAAATTGCAAAAAAAAAAAAAAAGAATAAAGTATCTTGAAATTAAAAAAAAGAAAGAGAGAAAATGTGGCTATAATTTACCAAATAGAACTGGCTGAACTGCAGAACTGTGACTCTCTAAAAGATGCATTCAAGTCAAGCAGCCTTCCTAATTTCTATGCATCTCTCCTCTCTGAGACATATCCTAATCTCAGGAACCATGCACTCAAAATGGCAACCATCTTTGGTAGCACTTATGTCTGTGAATAGACTTTTTCCAGAATGAAACATCTGAAATCTCCAACCAGATCTAGACTAACTGATGCACACTTGCATCACTTGTTATGACTAGCAGTGACAAATATGGAACTCGACATTGACCATCTCATTAGCCAAAAGCAGGCAGGCCCATAGTTCCCAGTGAAATACTGGTAAGTTTGTTGATTTAACTTTATTTGTTCTTCATTTTAAATATCGTATATCCCGGTTTATTTTTTTACTTCAAAATAAGATAAGTGGAGTGTGCATAGGAATTTGTTTATAGTTTTGTTTTTTTTTAAACTATAGTGCGGCCCGCCAACAGTCTGAGGGATGCTGAACTGGCCCCCTGTTTAAAAAGTTTGAGGACCCCTGGCATAGTAGATTAAATAGAGCCTTACTGATCCATAATCAATTTACTTGGCTTCTGCAAGGTTTGGTTCAGTAAACAATAAGACTTCCTCTAATTCATCTGTACTTTCCAGACTGACCTGCTTTATTATGAGATGAGCCATTAGAAAACAACACCCTCAACAGATGTAGGCACAGGTAAAACTTCTGAATATGAATAAAGCCATAGACCAGCAGCATCAGCATCTCCAGAAGCCTGTTAGAAATTCAACATCAAGGGCGGCACCTGAGGTGGTGGGTTCAAACCCAGCCCCGGCCCAAAAAAAAAAAAAATTCAACATCAAGTCCCATCCCCAGAAACTACATTTTTACAAGATCCCCAGATTTTAAAGTCTACAAAGCACAGACATAGTCACTGTATGCTTAGATATAACTTCGCAAGGGTACCCAACGTGCATCATTTCGTATATTTTAGGAACAATTATCATAATCAGGTGCACACACTGTATTAATAAAAAGTTCTTAATTACTACAAACATTTTTATTTTCAAACCCAAAAATATATCTTAAGGCATAAATGAAAAACATCACCACCCATTCCCTGAATAAGATTTACTGGGATGATGGATGAAATGCTGATGTTAATTAAACTCATTTATTGTGCTTTGGTGCCCACAGCTCAGTGGTTAGGGCGCCCCCCCCCCATACACCAAGGCTGGCAGGTTTGAACCTGGCCCAGGCCTGCTAAACAACAATGACAACTACAACAAAAAAATGGACGGGCGTTGTGGCGGGAGCCTGTAGTCCCAACTGCTTGGGAAGGCTGAGGCAAGAGAATCGCTGAAGTCTAAGAGTTTGAGGTTGTTGTAAGCTGTGACGCCACAGCACTCTATCAAGGACGACATAGTGAGATTGTCTCAAAAAACATAAATAAATAAAATAAACTCATTTATTTTAAAAGTTTTGTTGTGGCTGGGCACAGTGGCTCATGCCTGTAATCCTAGCACTCTGGGAAGCCAGGACATGGGATAGCCTGAACAAGAGCAAGGACACTCCCACCCCCCAATCTCTAAAAATAGAAAAACTAGTCTGGCACTATGGCAGGAGCCTATAGTCCCAGCTACTAAGGAGGCTGGGACAAGAGGATCACTTGAGCCCAGGAGTCTGAGGTTACTGTGAGCTATTGAGTGACAGACTGAAACTGTATCTAAATAAATAAATAAATAAGTTTTGTTGAGGGCCAGTATTTATTAAATGTTCATGGTGGTCTCATGAGACAGGTATCACCAATGTGCAAGTGAGGAAACTGAGACTCAGAAAGATTAACTTCTCATAAATCACACAGCTAACTAATATGGAAGGAAGCCAATCTAGTGGAACTGCACTGACTCCAAGCCTATCCTCGGAAATAATACCCTATACCGTCACCCCTCATCATTTGAGGATTATGTATTAGCATATTCTTATCAAATCTGTAACTGCAAAATCAATGCCCGTGGCACTTTCGAGGTTATTTTTGGCAATGCATGATGGTGAAAACTGTAATTGAAAGATGCAGACTTTCCCAGCTGTGGGTGAACAAGGTATGTGGCTCTGCCTTCTTATTTCAGCTCCTATGCTATAAACAAATGTCCTTTCCAGGGTCTATTTAGTGCCATGTTTCCTAATTTTTGTACTTTTTGTTAGTAATTTTCCTGTTTTAAAAAAGGGGCTCCTGAGCAAAGCACCAAGCTAAAAAAGGCTGTGATGTGTGTGCCTTATGGTGAAAATACATGTGTTAGATAAGCTCTGTGTGTAAGGCAGGAGTTAAGTGTTGTCACTGACTAAATGTTAATCAATTATCAATTACATATATTACATAAGGTAAACATACATAAAAGACATTTATACTCTGATCAGTTGATGAAAATGCAACAGAAGCTCTCAGAAACCTAACCCTGTATGTTCTCTACAGAAACTGACACAGTATTCACTAACAATAACAATGTTTCCAGCAACTTCTTTGAACATCACTGTTATGAATGTATCAACTCTACATGTAACAACAGGGAAGCCACCAAATACAAAACATTTCCCCAAACTCAGAAATTAGCTGACGCTTCCTGAACAGAACAACCATGAAGACTACTGGTGGTGTTACTTCACTGAATTACAGGCTACACACATTAGAGCGACACACGCATACTCAGAAAAGGAACCTTGATCAGAAAATGAACTGTGGACAAAGATCAAGTGTTAGCTCCCTAGGGTGGACACAAAATGATATCTGCACCGGGAAGCACGCAAGATAATTCAGTCGGATAAGAGAGTAACAACAGGATCGGCACCTGTATGTAGCTCAAGCAGCTAGGGCACCAGCCACATATGCCAGAGCAGGCGGGTTCGAATCCAGCCCGGGCCTGCCAAACAACAATGACAACTACAACCAAAAAATGGCCTGGCATTGTGGAGGGCGCCTGTGGTCCCAGCTACCTGGGAGGCTGAGGCAGGAGAATCGGTTAAGCCCAAGTGTTTGAGGTTGCTGTGTGCTGTGAAGCCACAGCAAAATACTGAGGGTGTTAGCTTAAGACTGTCTAAAAAAAAAAAAAAAAAAAAAAAGAGAGAGAAACAACATTCATATATATATATGTTTTGAGACACAGCCTCACTTTGTCACCATCAGTAGAATGCCAAGGCATCACAGCTCACAGCAACCTCAAACTCTTGGGCTTAAATGATTCTCTTGCCTCAGCCTCCCAAATAGCTGGGACCACAGGTGCCCACCACAACACCCAGCCATTTTTTGGTTCTAGTTATTGTTGTTTGGCGGGTCCAGGCTGGTTTCGAACCCACCAGCTCCAGTATATTTTGCTGGCACCCTAGCTGCTTTGCTACAAGCGCTGAGCCAACATTCATTCATATTTTAATCTCATATTAAACTCTAACTTACTTTAAAACTTAATACATTCTAATAGTATGTGTACATAACTGATAATTATATTGGCAGTGCCTGCTCCAGTTTCATAGACGGAAAAATGTTGGGAGATCATCACTATAGAGAAACACTCCAATAGCTGGGGGAAAAAAAAAAAAAGGAGCAAACTCCAGAGGTACGTACCCTGCAATCACAGGGAGGGCTGTTGGCTGTGACGACACAGCTACTGCTCTCCTCCCACCAAGTTGAAATGATCCCCACACCAGACACCTCTCCAGGCATCAGTTTCTCATAGGAGTTATCAGATAATTACAGCAGTCACTAGATCAGTGGTTCTCAAACTTCCTAATGCCGTGGTCCTTTAATACAGTTCTTGTGGGTCACAACCCACAGATTGAGAACTGCTGCATTAGATGATCCCAGCTAAGAGCCCTTCTTGCTCTTATCTGAAATGCCTGGGACCAGAAATGTTTCAGATTTTGCATATTTTCAGATTTTGGAATATTTACATAAACGGACTGTCCAAAAAGTTCATGTGCATTTTTTACTATGTTAAACTATTTTAAGTTGCATACAAACTTTATGTCCACTGTGTATATCATGAGATGGTTTGGGAACAAGACCTAACTCTAAACATGAGATTTGGGTTTTATCCATACCTTACACACATAGCCTGAATGTAATGTTATATAGTATTTTTAACAACTTTTTGCCTAAAACAGTTTTAATTGCGACACATCACAAAGTCAGACACGGAATTTCCCGTTAGTGGAATCATAATGATGCTAAAAATCTTGTGGATTTTAGAGCATCTTTGATTTTCAGATTATGGATGCTCAAATTTGTATTATATCATAGGTAAGTATCATCCTGTACACATTCAACTTTAAGTGCTCAGCAAAAAAGAAAAAGGGCAAAAATAACAATAAACAGTGCTGGCAATCTGCCTGCCATCCCAGTCTCAGTTCCACAGTGTCTCCAACAGTGTAAGTGACTCAGTTTGAGGCTACTATTTGACACAACGTATTATTCATTTGTATTACCTAATCCCAAACCAACTACTTCATCTGGTGCTCAAGTGAATAAAGAATATGCTTCAACCGTAAAGGAAAAATCAGCGCATCTAGAACACTGAAAGATGCAGTCAGTCTCCAAAGAGTTTTGACTTTCCAAAGGTACTTCAAGGGCAATTTTTGACAATATAGCACTCAATTTTCATATTGTACATCCACTACAGAACCAAACATCTAAGTAAAGTAAGATGCAACTATAGTTATTCTGATTCAAGGGTTCACTCTTCAACTTAATCACCAAGAGGTTGTATAAACTGAAATTTGTTACCATACTTAATGGTACATTACTTCATACTGATCAAAGTGCACATTATCAACTGTGTATGTCATAAACACAGCAGCCAATCAAAGACAGGACAAACTCTGTGGTCCCATTTCAGAAGTTGTGTGCTCAGCGAGTAGGGCGCCGGCCCCATATACCGAAGGTGGCGGGTTCAAGCCCGGCCTCGGCCGAACTGCAAAACAAAAAAAAAAGAAATAGCCGGGCGCTGTGGCGGGCGCCTGTAGTCCCAGCTACTCGGGAGGCTGAGGCAAGAGAATCGCTTAAGCCCAAGAGCTGGTGGTTGCTGTGAGCTGTGACGCCAAGGCACTCTACCCAGGGCGATAAAGTGAGACTCTGTCGCTACAAAAAAAAAAAAAAAAAAAAAAGAAGTTGTGTGCAGTAAGGGAAAGATTAAGAGTTTTAAGTAAGACAATTTGGAGTCCAATCCCAGGCATGTGGTTGCCAGAAGATGATATGAGGCCAGGAATTCAAGATTAGTCTGGACAACACAGTATGATCCTGTCTCTAAAAAAATAAAAAGTAGCCAGGTATGGTGGCATGTGCCTGTGATCCTAGCTACTTGGGACGAGGTAAGCCCAAGTTTTAGAGATTACATTACAGTGTGCTATGATCACTGCCACTGCACTCCAGTGTGGGTGATGGAGTGAGAGCTTGTCTCTAAAAAAAAAAAAAAAAAAAAGAAAAAAAATTTTTCAAAGGCATTCAAAAGATTTGTCCTTGAGATACTCTGCTGAAAGTTTTTTCTTCAAGTAAATTTGTAAAATGCTACACTCTTAAATATTCATAAAATGGGGGGGGGGCGGCGCCTGTGGCTCAGTGAGTAGGGTGCCGGCCTCATATGCCAGAGGTGGCGGGTTCAAACCCAGTCCCAGCCAAAAACTGCAAAAAAAAAAAAAAAATTCACAAAATGTGTGTATATGACACAAAGACTCTCAGAAGACATGCAATAAAGAAACCTAGTTGAACTGTGGGCTAGCATTTCCCACAAGTGCATTTAAAGGAATTCTTTTTGGCACAATTACCATAAACATCCACACCTAACTTCCAAACATTTTAGGAGCAGTGGCTTTGATACATTTATTTGCAACAAATTACTAAACAATATTAACAATTACTATAGCAGATATTCCTGTAGGATAGAGCACAACAAACCACCCTTTAAACAAGATTCTTGAATCATTCTTTTGCAGCCTGCCTTGAATTTGCCTATAGTTTGATGTCAAAATCAGAAAAACTTATTTAGCTGATTAAACCGTTTTTATTCTCATATCTCAGAATAAGCCTACCACACACAAAGATTCCAAGAAGTGGTAAATAATGTCATAATGTCATCTAGCAGAAGACACACTGAGGAGAAAAAGTAGGGGAGCGACATTTTTTGTTACAAAACTGATCTGCATGAGATATCTTATTTCCCAAACCTAGGAATGGTATGCACTACCACTCCTCAAGTCATTACCTCTGGCTTCCTAAGGATGGTAGAAACACTAGAAAGCCAGAATGGAGCTAGTGACCTAGAAATTATAAACCACAAAAATGAGGAATACTTTTTACTCCGAAAACCAAAAAAGCAGTTATTCTATCACAAGCAACAAGGGAAAAAAAAAAAAAAGACCGTCAAGTCACTTACTAGCATTTGAGGAAACCTGAAATTTGTCACCAAGGTCTCTGGTGTTATTAAAATCTTGGGGAAAATGACAAACTAGATTTCTTCTGAATTTTTGCTAAGATGTCAAAGTATTGGGACTGTTCTGAAAAGTGACTGTTGTATTTGGAATCCTAGAAGTGTACAAGAATTTTATATTATATCCTACATCAAGAAACTCATTCTTAACAGGTAATTTTTTAAAGTAACTTTAAAACAGAATTCGTAACTCAGTCTTCTCAGCTTCCTGGAAGATAAGGTTTTTCCTACTTTGTAAACTATCTCTTGAGTACTACTGCTATGCAAGAACCTCTAGTTAATTTAAGACTAGTTAATGATTTCAGTACTTGTATCTGAAATTTATTCTTTAACCTGAGAGCCAAATAAAGTGCAAACGAGACCCGAGGAATTCTTCCTAAAATTATATTAACATTTGACATTTACTTATTTCTGACGGCCGAATAGAATACATAGAAAGGCTCCAGCTATAATGCAAAGTTATAAGCTTGTGAATTAGGTGCACACAAGTGTTGGTTAACCGTGACATCCTAGGAGGACTGTTCAGGAGAAGAGCTTCAAGCTTTCATAGTTTTCCGAGAGAAACGAATAGAAGCTATAACTCAAAACAAACAAAAAAAACTGTGGACCACAGAGCCTACTCGAGTAAAATCATGCCGTGTCCAGTCTGGCCACTAACAACAGGAGTGGGAAGGTGAGAAGAGCATCCGTTATCGTTCAAGACACCAGGGCTTCCAGAAAAGCCTTCTTCATACTTCGGTTTTTTCATATATAAAGCCTCAGGCACCTCCAAACGGCCAATGCGCCGGGCCAGGGCCGATCGGGGAACCCGGGGGACCACAGGGCGCCCTCGTCGCCAGACCCCGCGCCGGCTGACCGTCCCCTCCGGCTTTTCGCGACCACTTCCACCCCGTCTCAACCATCCGCATCCAACCAAGAGCAAGGACCGGGGCGGGAGAAGATGCGGTTCGAGCACGAGCATTTCCGCACATCCGCGCAGCGCTTCCACTTCCTCCCGGTCCACACAAGACGCAGACCAGCGCACCGCCTCTCCTGAGCCCCTCTGGCGTAAGTCTGCGACACTTAAAAAATAAATGTAACTGTTTTCAAGCACAACCAACTTCCCGCTTCCTTCCGCCCCTCACCTTCACGAAAGCAATCGGGGTTGTGGTACCTTCGATATCTAACAAGATCGCCGTGACTTCCGCGGGCACCGAGAGCACGACCATTTCCCCACCGTATTCTAATAAGGGAATCGGCCTACTGGTAGGGAGGGCGGAGGGCGGCGCCGACTGTGCCCCCAGGTATGGTCCTGGGATCCCGACAGCCCCGCAGAATCTCGGAGCCGGCGGCCGCGTGCAGCCGGGAGCGCGTAGAGCAGATGCCACCTGCGCACACCTGGAGAAGGCAGCGCCCGGGAACTGTGAACTCGTGAGCAGTCCTGGGCAGTGGCCGAGACCACGTGGGCAGGGAGAGGGGCGGCTCTTACGCAGCTCCGAGGGGCGGGGCAGGTAAAGGCGCCGGCGCCTATTGGCCACCTCAGGCCGCGAACGCCATCCGTCAAAATGGGCTTCGCGTGGGCGGGAACAAAGAACGAACGCGGGAGCCGGGTGCGCGGGCACGCATCCTCCGCAGACAGATTGAGCGAGCGGGAGAGGCCCGGGGCACGTGCAGACAGGAGCCCCGCAGACAGTGGCGCGCCGGGGATGTGAGTGTCCCCTGCCCTCTCCTGCTCCCAGCCCCTCCCCGCCCATTGTTTCTGCTTTTGCAAATTTACTGTAATCTGACCAGACCCCGCCCATCCTCCCATCCTCAGCTAGCAAAAGAGGCCTCGCTGGGCCCGGGTTTGCGGCCGACCTTCTGGGGAAGCCTGCCGCGCCCCCTCGGCTCGCGCGCCCCTGGCGGTAGCGAAAGAGGCCCGGCGGGGCCGCCGCGCTCCCGCTTCCTGTTCGGCTGGTTCCAGCCAGCTCGAGGACAAAATACGCGTGCGCGCGGCGGGCGGGCAGACGCGCTCGCCGCTTCAGCCGCCAGCGCCGGGCGCAGTCCGCTTTTTTCCGGAGCAGTCCGGCCACGGTGCTAGTCGATAGCAGCAGCCGCCGCAGCAGCTCCGCACTGGGGGACCGAGGGCGGAAAAAGGCGGGGTTGACGGCTCTTTGCTAGGAGTGGGCTGGACAGAACGCCAGAGACAAAGGCTCTCAAGGCAAGAGGGACTGTGGTCCTGCGTCTGCGCTGCTCGGGATTTCTGGCCCCAGGACTTCACCCCCTTGGTTTTTCTCTTCTGATTCCTCTCATTCCAATCCCGCGTCCCCTCCCGCGCGACCTCGGTCCTCACCAGGAGGGCCGCGATGGAGGTCCCTCCCAGGCTTTCCCATGTGCCGCCGCCATTGTTCCCCTCTGCTCCCGCTACTTTAGCCTCCCGCAGCCTTTCCCATTGGCGACCGCGGGCGCCGCGGCAGCTCGCCCCGCTCCTCCCTTCGCTCGCTCCCAGCTCCGCCCGGCAGGGGGCGCGTCGGGCCCAGCGCCACGTCACCACCCAGCAGCCCTCCCGATTGGCGGGCGGGGCGGCTATAAAGGGAGGGCGCAGGCGGCGGCCGGATCTCTTCCGCCGCCATTTTAAATCCAGCTCCATACAACGCTCCGCCGCCGCTGCTGCCGCGACTCGGACTGTGCGCCAGCAACCCCCTGCCGACAGCTCCGCCACCATGGAGGACATGAATGAGTACAGCAACATAGAGGAATTCGCAGAGGGATCCAAGATCAACGCGAGCAAGAATCAGCAGGATGACGGACTGCACAATTAAAACAGATCCAGTCACTGGAAGATCAAGAGGATTTGGATTTGTGCTTTTCAAAGATGCTGCTAGTGTTGATAAGGT
>CAUYON010024031.1:0-12500 GCA_963573935.1 Arctocebus calabarensis | reverse complement strand
ATAGCTGTGTACATTAATAACATCAGGGGGTACAATGTGCTGGTTTCATATACAATCTGAAAATATTTTCATCAAACTGGTTAACATAGCATTCATGGCATTTTCTTAGTTATTGTGTTAAGACCTTTATATTCTGCATTCAGTAAATTTTACCTGTACCCTTCTAAGATGCACTGTAGGTGTGGTCCCACCAATTACTCTCCCTCTGCCCATCTTCCCCCTCCGCTCCCCTCCCTTTCCCTTTTCCCCATAGTCTTGTGCTATAATTGGGTTATAGCCTTCATATGAAAGCTATAAATTAGTTTCATAGTAGGGTTGAATACATTGGATACTTTTTCTTCCATTTTTGAGATACTTTGCTAAGAAGAATATGTTCCAGCTCCATCCATGTAAACATGAAAGCGGTAAAGTCTCCATCTTTCTTTAAGGCTGCATAATATTTCATGGTGTACATATATCACAATTTATTAATCCATTTGTGGGTCAATGGGCACTTGGGCTTCTTCCATGACTTAGCAATTATGCATTGGGCTGCAATAAACATTCTGGTACAAATATCTTTGTTATCATGTGATTTTTGGTCTTCTGGATATATACCTAATGAATTCATTGAATTCTTGAGGCAACTTTGGAAATGCTCCTTAAATTTCTCATTCCAACTTTACCTCCATTCTATTCATCCTATTTGCAATCCAAATTCTGAATTCGATTTCTGACATCTCAGCCATTTGTTTATGAATGGGATCTTCTGTTGTGTCTGCAATGTTGTTCCTTGGGGAGTTGATCTACTCTGGTTATTCATGTTGCCAGAGTTTTTCCACTGATTCTGCTCCATGATTATCTTACATCATTTGGCTAGATTAGCAGATAAGGTGAAGTTGGTTTGGGAGTTTCTGGAGTAGTGATTAACCAGCCCTTTGCCCAAGAGCTGGGACTGGTGTCTGTACCTTTTCTCCTAGAGCTTTGCAAAGGTCCTGTACAATGCTATGGCCTGAGACACGGGGGAGTTGCTTGCTGTGGTGGGGCTAAGTGGCTCTGTCTTGTTTTCACCTGGTTTCGATACTACCCTAGTGAATCAGTTACTCTGGGTAGAAGTCTCAGCTGTGGAGAAATAATAGCAATTATGTCACTCTGCCCCCTACAGCATGAAAATCAAACTTTCCCACAACCACATACCTAGGGTACCACTTTGGATAGTTCTCAGGTGATTGGCCCAGTTGAAGAGATCCAATTCAATTGTCCCAGTCAGTACTTGGTCTCAGGTGGGAGTGTCTCTGGCAACTAGATAGAAGGAGTCTGCTGGCAGATTGAGTATGACTCATTCTGGTGATCTGTGGGGTCAGAAGGTCCCACTCAGCAAATGAATTAGTCTGGGAAGGTTGATGCCTCCTCCACTTTGCACCTCTGTCACACCCAGTCACTGGTAACACTGCAGGGCTGTGACCCAGTTCCCTCCAATAAGCAGATGCTCCAAGGATTTGCACCTGCCTGAGTCACAGGGAGATCTTATGTCTCCTTGGCCAGGCCTCTGCTTTCTGCCACTATCCGGCAGGGGGAGCTGAGGCCTGACAACCTTGGATGCTTGATGGAAGCTGGGATGGTTTACTCAGTTCCAGCCCCACTCCTGATTGATGTTGCTGACATTTATATTTTCATAAAATTTGTTCTTTCCTGACTATATTCCCCTGTGGACCAGGAGCTGTTTTAGTTCACAGAAACTGCAACTCTGCCCTCCTGCTTTTGTCCCAGCTCAGGACTCCTTCAGGACTAGGTGCTTCTTAGGTTCACTAAAGCAGTCCTGGCTCAGCCCCACCCTGGGAGTATGCCATCTCTGCACACATGTATTCTAGTTCCCACACTCCATCCAGGCCGGTACTCCCTCAGGCATAACCTTTATTCATGGGGCCTGTGTTTCTGTCCCAGACCTGTTCCCCCAGTGGCTTCCTCTGGTTGCCAAGAGAGGCAGGGAGTGTATCTCCAAAATATTCCCAACAGTGTAAGCCCTATTGTTCCCACAGCTGCTGCTGCTGCTTTGTGCCACAGAACACCATCTCTCCCTCTCCCGTATGGTTCCCTCAGGTCACCATCTTCTCTTTATTCCTGTGCCACAAAATCAGCACAGACCTGCAACTGCCCACACCCTGTCCACACCTCTTGAGAAAATGCCCAAGAACCTGGACTCCATGGGGGACAGGCTTCCAGACCTCAGGGTGAGAGTGGAGGAGAGTGCTGGGAGTTCAGAATTGCAGGTAGAGAATATATACAGTTTTATAAAGTTTTGTACCAGATATAAGAGTGCCATGGCACTCTGGTAGGTCCTCTCTGGGGAAGGAGTTCTGGTTTTTAGAAGGTCTCTCCCATGGAATAAAGTAGGAGGATATCTGAACTCTGGTCACTTGTTTGTAGAAAGTATACTGTGAACTATTCTCATGGGGGAGGGGACTCTCATCCATTTGGTGATGGATTTTGTACCTATTGTTTGTTTCCTTGGGGTCACAGATCACCTCAACAGGATCTATAAATCCATTTCCTTGGGTGCACACATCCTGCAGCCCAGGGGAGGATGCTGAAGGTGGTGAAAGGGCACAGTTCATTGGCTGCTCTTGCTGGGTTGTCCATCAGTGTATCATGAGCACCTTGCGGCACCCACCACCCTCTGAAAGAGACAAAGTAGGAGCACTATAGTTTACCTAACTTTAAATATTACTAAGTTCTCTTATTTTATGTGAATTGTAAACATGAATAAAAGTTCTAATAATAATTTTTCTGCATTGTGTGGTTTGTTTTTCTCACTTCCTTCAGAGTTCATCCATCTTTGTTCTAAAAACTACTTGGAAAACCAACAACTCCCTCTTTAACCCACCATTACTTACTGACACATATTTCTGCTACATGAGCATGCTTACTCATAGATTGTCTAAGTGTATTTCACACATGGCTGAGCATTATTTAGATAACTTAGTCTTCTCAGGGTTTGATTATGTTTTATAATCAGATTGGTTTTCCAAAATTCATTACACACACACACACACACAGACACACACACCTTTTCTTTACTGATATTCCTGTCATAGTCCACAATGGATGGTTTAAGCAACTTCTATTTACCTAAACCTGTCTCTTTTATGTTGATTGATCTCCCGAATTTATGTTTTTAGTTCAAAGCCCAGAAATTCATGTTTTTAAAATCTAGATCAAATCATATTTTAAAATCTAGATTAATGTTGATATGAGTTCATATATTTTCATCTTTTTTAAAAATAAAAAATTTGGTTTCTGTCTGTAAAAATAAACTCAATTTGGTAAAATGTAGAGTCTAAGGTAGCAGGAGCTCATAAAAATAAACAAATTAACCAAACAAAGGAATAATTATTGTTGATTCATCAATGTTTATGTCATGGAAGTGGGTATAATGGAAACATTTACTGATTCAGATTTCACATGCCATTTAGTTATATAATTAGAGGAGGGAAGAAATTTGGAATACAAATATTGCACTGACCTAGGTTTTCATAAAGATAGAACTTGGTCTCTAAATAAAAATTCAGACATTTATTTTCTGGGCCAGGTAAACGTTCACATTAATTCATATACAGAGTGAAAAAATTCATTTACTTGAACACACTCTGAAGTGTTTAAAATAGTCCCAAGATCTATGTGGGTGGATGGATTAAATATTTAGTTTCTGAAAGATGCATCGTGGAGAAAAGAAATAAGTTTTAAGACTTCCTTCTTTAGTCTTTCATTTATGTCCTGTGACACTGAAAAAAAATATGATTTCATTCATCAATGATTTATTTACCCATTTTCCAGATAGAAATGATAATTATTTTCACAGTGTTTTTTTTTTTTTTTGAGACACAGTCTCACTTTGTTGCCCTTGGTAGAGTGCTGTGGCGTCAGCTCACAGCAACCTCAGACTTCTGAGCTCAAGAGATTTTCTTGTCCAGCCTCCCGAGTGGCTGGGACTACAGATGCCTGCCACAATGCCTATTTTTAGAGACAGAGTTTGGCTTTTGCTCAGACTGATCTCAGAACTCCTGAGCTCAGGCAATCCATCTGCCTCATCCTCCCAGAATGCTAGGATTACTGGTGTGAGCCACTACACCCAACCTATTCTTACAGTTATAAGAGATATAACAACCTCAAATTCTCACATTTGATTCGTTTTAGTACTTAGAAAGAACATCTGCTTGCAAAATTAGATGAATAACTCTTAATCTTACCAAATAAATTCATACATGATCTGATATAGATTTAAGACTTTTTGTTTTGACACACAGTTTCACTCTGTTGTCCCAGGCTAAGAGGGCCCTGGCATAACCCTAGGTCAGAGCAATCTCAAACTCCTGTGCACAGGCGATCCTCCTGCCTCAGTCTCCTGAGTAGCCGAGACTACAGTTGAATGCCGCAATGCCCAGTTGATTTTCCTATTTTCAGTAGAGATTGGATCTCACTCTTGCTCAGTCTGGTCTAGAACTCCTATGCTCAAGGGATCCTCCTGCCTCCGTCTCCCACAGTGCCAGAATTACAGGCATAAGCCACCGTGCCTTGCTTAGATTTAAGACTTTTGAACAAGAAAATTTAATGTGAAATTGAGAAAAGACAAATAATATCCTATATTCAGCACTTAACCAGTTTTAAAACAAGCTGCTTTTGAAACTAAAGCATCACTACATCTTAACATGCTGTCCTAGTTCCAAAGGTATTTTATACCATCTCCCCATCCATTAGGCAAAGACTATTGAATGCTCCATTATAAAGAATGAACATTTTTAACAGCTTTTACTTAAATTACCATGACAGGTACTACAGTGCAATGTTGTTAATCTTTTCCTAAAAGCTTAATGTTGCTATTTAGTTGTTTACTAATAAATCAAAGAAAACATGTCTTGTCATTTTAACTCAGACATAGATGAATGAATTTTCAGTGTCTTTGGACATGGAAAAAAGGTCCTACAGGAAAAGTGGTGATTATTTACCTTTAAAAGAATATACAGAAACAGTCTTCCCACGCCACCCACCTCTGTCTCTCTCTTACACACACAGACATATACTCTGCCATAAGTACCATTCTTAAAGAAGTGAAAATTCAAAGAAATTATATAGATGAAAATACTTTATAAACTATAAAGAAGGAACATAAATATGACTTGATGAATATTGGTCTATCTTTGCATTCATTTTATGGTTGATCTTCTTGCTTATTTGATGCTTTCTTATAGGTCAACCACAATAGAATAATTCTTGACAGATTTTTGTCTAGTTAGATTTTTCATCCCATTTCAGGCTCTAGATATTTGTTTATTAAAAAATCTTGAAACAGGATTATCCTAAATTTCCTGAAGGTTTATTTTTTAATCTTTGTTTAAATACAATTATTCTGCTTGGTGCTGATAATTTGGTATTGCAGAATACAGGAAATAGGATAATAAGCCCATTTAGGCTAGTGATTTTATTTTTATTCCTGTATTCCTCTCAGTGCTTTGTGGTAATAGATGCAAAATAAATGTTTAATGAATTGTTGAGTGAGTGAGTGAGTGAATGAATAAAGTGAAGAAAAGGTAATTTTGGAGGGTTGAATTATAAAATGTCATGAAATATCTAAATCTAGACATTTTGCAATAGCACTGAGTTCTTAATAACAATTATTCTTTTTTGTGGATGATGACAATACTAAATTTACAATATTTTTTGTTATATCAGCATAATTTTGTATGAAGTTTTGAGTTGGTTTTAGTGTTTCAGTTATCTTTTTAATCCATGGAAAGCAATATTAATTCAAAGAGCTGGTTAAAAGAAGAAAATCTGTCTAGACATTTACGTATAATTCTGCATTTTTTTCCCCCTAAGAAGAGATGAATCTTTGAATGAGTCTTGTAGAGTTATAGGCTGATAAAGTTTTGGCCTGATAATTACATAATAAGCTGGTGCCTTCCCAAGTTATTAAGTTTTTAGAATCATTTTCTGTGTTTATTGGCTTTCATAAAATGTTAATGTTAGTTATGAACTATTCAAAACCTCTAGGAATTTCAGCATTTCTCTGGTGTTTGAGAATCAAGAAGATTTAAAAGTAAACATATTGAATGAAATATTAACAAATTAAGTATTTTCATCACTTCAAGATCTGTTGTCATTATCATTAATAATTTATTGATAGTCTTTGGCATAATTAGATAATTGGAAAAATTTAATTATACAAGAAGCTTTTTTGAGCAGAACCCTATAAATTAAGAAACAAAACTGTATTTATCATGCTGAATAATTGATTCAAATTTATCAGTAAGAAAGTCTCAATTAAAAATATTTTGGATATTTTGAAATGTGATGAAATATATTTTAAAATGTCTCACATTCTGTTCCAGCAAACCTTGGGTTATGTAGATCAGATTGCAAGTGTGAAGCCTTACATTCCCAGATTCAGGCATCTGGTAATGGGATGGGTTTGTGGGGTCGAGCTTCTTTTTGGGACCCCAAAGAATTGATTCCCTAAGTCAAGAAGTGGTTTTATCCTGACATTTAAAAACATGTAGTCTGATTGAAGTTTTTGAAGGCTATGTAGGATAGTTCAAATGTAGGAGGAATGGGGTGTCATACTACAAAAATGTTGCAAGGAGCAAGAAGGAGGGCCAGTGGGGGCACAGAAGCAGTTGGTAGTGACTACTAGGAAGAATCAGATTAAGCATGATCTTAAGAGGGGCTAGGAGTAGTGGCCATTTTAAGCCAAGAGATACATTTTGGATCACCAAAGAAAAGCTTTTCAAAGAAAAGGCTTTTTATTTTTTTTTTTCTTAAATCTATCCTTCTCTTATTATGGTACTCCTGGTTTTGTCATTTAACAGAGGCTAGAAACTTCATAATTTTTCTGGCCCCCCCCACTACCATAGCCAGACATTTGCCGAGACCTGGCAACTTAATGTGATGCATCTATCCCTCATTCAGCCATTCCTTTCTAGTCTTTCTGTCCAATGATTCTTCATATTCCACAAATCTAGCTTGGACTCTAGCTTCATATTCCACAAATTTAAAATGTTGCCAGATTAAGCACAACCCTGCTGCTGGCCCTCTCTGGATGATAGCACAAAGAATGGAAGGGTCCAACCCACATTTAGCCTGACATCTCTGCTAATGATCAACCATTCTCAGTTACTTCCTACCACTCCTCTTGCCCTTTTCAACTAGAAAGCTGAAACCATTGACCATTTTCTCTCAACATTCTCCACTTTATTTAAAGAATTTTTTCAGCTTGAAATTTCATCTTACTCTTTGTTTGAAATACTGCACATCACTCAGGATCCATGTAGATATCTTTACCATCATAGCACTCGCCTGGCTTGTCTAGCTTAAGTATCTTCCCCCTCCCTTTGAATAGCCATGCTGTAATTTTTGTGCATTTATCAGACTCTGTTCTTTTACTATTGTCATTTTTTTCATTTCCTCTATTTGACTTTAAACTAAAGAGCAGTTGAACTTTGCATCTTAAAAGCAATGATATTTAATATGCATTGAATAAACAAATGGATGATGTATCCATGAATGTAGTTTCTTATTTTAGTGTGGCAGATGAAAAGGGAATTATTTTGTTTAAATTTTCATAATTATTTTTCAAGGCCACTCAGCAACATAGTGAATCAATACAAAGAAGTATTGAGTAGTACATAATGTCAGAAAAATCACCTGAGACAATACAATATCTTTCTTTGTTCATCTCACAATTTCAAAAGGGCATTAAAAATGATTTGTAATTCTTTTATCTTTAAAATATTGCCATTGACCTATTACATTGAAACATTGAAACTTTATTTTTTTTTTGTTAAATTTGTCTTAGTTTAGATTTTTACATTGGATATTTCAATGTGAATTTTGTCTAAATACTGCCTTTTCATATTGGGCTTTGTTTGTGAAAGGTTTATTCTAAATATGATTTTAAGGGGTGGAGATGAGGAAATGGCATTCAAGGCTGATAGGACAGTTAGAGTAAAAGATAGACAAGGTAAAAATGTTAGTATCATATGGAAGTTCAATTTATGTTTGCTGGCTACAGAAGAGATGACAAAAATGTGGAGATTCAAGACCAGGGCATTGTGAATCCCACATCAAAAAATGCAGAATGCAGACTGGCTGGCACTCATCCCTTCTGTCTTTGGCCCCTCTCTCGTTCCTTCTCCCCCCCTTCCCTTCTCTCACTCCCTGCTCTCTGTTCTCTTCTCTCTCTTTTCCTCATTTTTTCCCTCCACTCTCTTCCTTTTCTCTAATATAAAATAAATTTATACTTTTGTATTCTAAAAAAAAGAAAACATTAAACAATGCAGACTCATAGGTGCCTAAGATCCTTGGAAGATTTGACAGCTGAAAAATAAGTTAGTAAAAGTTCTATTTTTAGGTATATACATGATGATGTTACAAAAGGTGGACTGGACATAAGAAAAACAGCAGATGAGAAAATGTAATTCTATTGAGGAGGGCTGGGCAGAGGCAGACCAATAGGAATATTTGATCATCAAAGTCTTGGCACATCCTTCTGATGTGTTTAGTGTGGATTATAAGAGCAAGGAACAGCCAAGACGGCACACGGGAGGGTGAGAAAGTGGGAAACTAAGAGAATACATTCAGTTTCTGGACCATTGGATTTAAAATATTACTACATTGCTTTGCAGAGAATTGGAAATTTATGTATGGAATCCACGAGACAAGGGTCTATGAATGTAGATTCAAAAGTCATGTCATAGATCTGGACTTTGAAATCTAGAAGAATGAGAGTATCCAGACAGAAAATTTATAATAATAGGACAGTAGAAAATCCTGTAAAAACTGGTGAAGGGAAAGGAATCACTAGTGCCGACTAAGGGTAAAGGAGCCCCACACTTTCCTGTGGAAATGTATAGGGATCAAATCTGAAACACGCCTACTTAAGGAACAGAAGCCAGGACAGCAGAAAAGAATGTTTACATAGAAAGAAGACTGAAAAAGAATCACTTAGTTTAGCAATGGTGAGGATATGATGGGAAATTATAAGTGAATGGTTGGTTTCTTTTGCACAATATGGCTAGGAGCCAGGTTGGGGGGCTGGCTAGAAGGAATTTATTCTCTTGTTTTTGCCTATGAATGACTCATGATTAAGCATCCGACTTTTTTCATATATTTAAACATTTCTAAATGTTCTCTTTCAGCTATTTTATTTTTAGGTAAAAAAATGAGTCAATTTCCTTTCTTTAACCTCATAAAAATATAGTCTTGGAAACTTTTACCAGTTTTGTATTTTGTGACTATTTAAACCTTCCATACCTCATTTTACCTGTGAGCCATTATACGTTAAAGAGGATCTGACTAACCAAAGAATATCAGAAGGTCTTTTTTTCCTTAATTGCCACTAGTTACAGAATTCTAGTGAGGCATTTCCTTTAAAACCTGCAGCATTGCACAGCCGGTTCACATTTGGTGCTCAACTAACTCTCTTTTGACCTCTGCTCATGTTATAATACCTTTTACAGGTTCTCTAAAGTGCACATCAAGCATGAAAAATTGTTTTTATTGGATCCTGAAAATGAATTTAGTCTTAATCAACTTAATAGCTATTTTTAATGTGGCATGGTATAACCTAAATGTGTACCTATGAAGCCATCCAATTTAGAGATGGATTAGTCATCAAACTGGTCAAGTTAATAAAAACACAATCAAGGCTAACTTGGTCTCTCAGACTTATTCAGATCTTCCATACTTGGGTTTATGAATCATAATAGAAAAGGCCAGCTGAGCTTAACTTTTTTTTTTTTTTTTTTTTTTACTTTTTTAGTCAGCCATTTAGAACAATTTATTCTTTCCTGGTGGGAGTGTGCCTGTATTTTACCATCTATGCTCTTTGGTTTTAGAGCACTTTATGAATATTCCTTCTGATGATCATTTCCTACCCCACATAATATTTAGTTATGTGCATATCATCGTCCCTTCTTCATTATAAACTATCTTAGAGGCTAGGTCAGTGCCTCATTTTCTTTATTCCCAGAACATACTTGAAAAAGAGTTCAGATTTATTGATCTGTGAGGTTGTTTCTGAGTTGTTTGTTATCTATTCCCTTGTATCTAATATACTGCCTTGCTTATAGCAGGTGCAGTCATTCATGAAACCATGTGTAACTGTGACATACAAGGCCCGGTGCTGGGCATGGGGATGCACAAAGTGAAAAGATGTGATTACTCTTGGGTCAGTGCAGGAAGTGTGGTCAGCACATCTTCCTGAGGAGATGATTGGAGCTGAGGGATTATGGGGCATGCAGTGGAGGCACAGTCGTAAAATGCCAATATGTCAGGGATCTTGAAAGGCAGCTTAAGTATAGACCTAATTCTATAGACAAAAATACTAGATTTGATCACTGCATTTTTAAAACATCATGTATTTGCTTATTTCCAGATATCTTTGAGTATAGAGACTGTAGTAGACATTGGGATATTTGCTCATCCCAACAACCATTTTTTTCTTTGCTTTTCTTAGTAATGGAGCCCTGGACATGCGGTCATGTGAAATAAAGATCTGTATTTTCTATTCTCCTGCATTTAGGTGTGACCACATAACATAGTTCTGACCAATAAAATGTAAATGGAGGTAGTTTGCAAGACTTCTGGGAAGGCTAACCAAAGAGAGCTGTCCTAGCAGAAAAGGCCCAGTCTTTGGCCCTTCTGTCTGTCTCTTTTATTCTGCTTGTAACAGCAATATGATGGGGGGAGCTTCAGAAGCCATCATAGACCACGAGGCAATTGGACAATACCATTCATATATTAGAATTCTGAATAAGGAAGACAGGCGTTTGGATCCCTGCTAGAGCAGTTTTATTAGTCTTTGGTTGCAAATTTCTGGATTTCCTTATAAGACAGAGTAATAAATTTGTATCTGGTATAAATTTCACTTATTTAGTATTTTCTGTGAATTTACCTAAATAACTTAGTAGTACAATGGCTATTTGAAGCACTTTATATTATTCCCCCTTGGGACATAGAAAAATGTTATAGACATAACTAGGTCTTTAATTTCTTGGCAGTTAAAACAATTGGAGTGAACTAGATGACTCTGGCTACAGAAAAAGTCCCCCCTTAAAATACAATTTTGTAGTTTTTGAACTTAAGCAGTATCTTGTGGGGAAGGACAATACATGAAGTAAGGAGTGGAACTGAGTTTGATTTTTTTACCAGTTGTATGATGTGGACAAATCATCTTCTCTTCTGTGGAAAGGGCATTGAATCTGCTCGCTGGCTGGTGGTGAATATTAAAGCATTAAATGAGGTGACATAAGAAGTAACATATGTTAGTTCTTATTTTCTCTTTTCCTTTCTCTAAGAATAAGAAATTGGGGAATTATGAAATAAGCCAGGCTGATTCAGATTATTACAAGAGGTTTTGCTTAAGCATCGCATTGACTTCTTTCTTGGCATTAGGGCTACATTTTTTGTTCAAAGTCAGATATTTGAACCCTCAGAATATGTCTGATTGATTACTTGACTTCCATGCTATCGTATAAAATGATCATTTTGAACATTATTACCAAATACACATGCGTTAGTTATGATACACATAGAAATTGATCATTTTTCTTTTTTTCCCTTAAAATTCAAAGTGATTCAACATTAGTACTATGAGGGTCTTTGTAACATACTGTCATTAATATTGAGTACTAAGCTATTTCTTTCAACTAGCCTCCTCATTAGATTCCATATGGAATTGTAAATGACATAGCTGTTTTATTGGTATTTAACTTTTAAATTATTTCTATTATGTTCTTATAAAATTTTAATTTTCACCTTATAATAGTTTCATTTTTATAATTTTAAAATAAGCAATGTCTTAGATTTATTTCAAGAAGTGTTCAAAAATATACATTTTTCAAATTCATATGTTTGTCAGTATGTAACAGGTGGTAGGAGAGAAGTTGGCCACCCAAATTTATTATTTTATCGTATATTTAATATTTTGAAATTAATTGATTTTTATAAATAAGGAAAGTAGAACAGAATCTGGTACATATTAGAAAAATAGAAGATGATATGAATAATTAACATATGGGTTTCAGAAGAGATCTTCATTAATCATTAGCAACTGTTATAAATATTTTAGATTTTTATTAGAAATCTGATGCCAAATATTTGTTAATTTGCATGTAGAGGAGTAAGAACATGGTGCTTGAGAAATATTTCATAAAATAAACTCAGAGGCAGCTGGAATTTCAGAACTGAACTTATAAACTAAACTTCTGTTCACTTGATTTTTGCCACCAGTAAACATAAACATCATTTCTCTAACCTTAGTTTGATTTTTGTCTAAACATGATGTAAGCTTTGTGTAAAATATAGATCATTAAGATATATGATTTTTAATTCAAAAAGTTGTCACATGATAGTTTGAACTTTGTTATTTCACTTAATTCATTGCTGAATTACTGTTTTCCCATGAATGATTATACTGTGGTTAATATGTTAGCATAGCAGTATTCCTAGATAGTTTTTTGTTTGTT
>CAUYON010024029.1:0-12013 GCA_963573935.1 Arctocebus calabarensis | reverse complement strand
CTAGTAGCTGGGACTACAGGCGCCTGCCACAGCGCCCGGCTATTTTTTTTTGTTTTGCAGTTCGGCCGAGGCCGGGCTTGAACCCGCCACCTTCGGTATATGGGGCCGGCGCCCTACTCGCTGAGCCACAGGAGCCGCCCTATGGTGGATAATGTTTATGGACTTGCATATGTTAAAGCAGCCTTGAATCCCTGGGATGAAACCTACTTGATCATGATGTATGACTTTTTTAATGATAAGCTATAATCTATTGACTAGGATTTTGTTGAGAATTTTTGTATCTATATTCATGAGTGAAATTGGTCTGAAATTCTCCTTTTTTAGTAGGGTATTTTCCTGGTTTTACTATCAAGGTGATGTTTTCTTCGTAGAACATGTTGGGGAAGATTCCTTCCTCCTCAATTTTTTGGAATAATTTCTGTGGTATGGGAATAAGCTCTTCCTTGAAGGTTTGATAGAATTCTGGTGTGAAGCCATCTGGACCAGGGCATTTTCTTGTTGGAAGATTTTTTATTGTTTCTGTAATCTCAGTGCTTGAAAGTAGTCTGTTCAGGAGTTCTATTTCTTCCCAGCTAAGTCTAGGGAGAGGATGTGATTCCAAATATTGATCCATTTCCTTCACATTGTCAAATTTCTGGGCATAGAGTTTCTGGTAGTATTCAGAGATGATCTCTTGTATCACTATGGCATCAGTTGTAATTTCCCCTTTGTCATTTCTGATTGAGGTTACTAGAGATTTTACTTTTCTATTTCTAGTTAGTCTGGCCAAAGGTTTATCTATTTTATTTATTTTTTCAAAAAAACAACTCCTTGTTCCATTAATTTTCTGAATGATTCTTTTGTTTTCAATTTTATTGGTCCCTGATTTAATTTTGGATATTTCTTTTCTTCTGCTGGGTTTAGGCTTAGTTCTTCTTTTTCCATTTCCATAAGATGGCTTGTGAGTTTGTTGATGCACTCTCTTTCTGTTTTTCGAACGTAGGCATCTAAAGCCATAAATTTTCCTCTTAGAACTGCTTTTGCAGTATCCCACAGGTTTTGGTAGCTTGTCTCTTCATTCTTGCTATGCTCAAGGAAGTTACTGATTTCCTGTTTTATTTCTTCCTGCACCCAACTGTTATTCAACAGAAGGTTGTTTAATTTCCATGCCTTTGAGTGTGGTTGAACGTTTTTGTTGGAGTTGAGTTCCACTTTTAGTGCCTTGTGGTCTGAGAAAATACAAGGTAAATTTTCAATTCTTTTGATTCTGTTGAGATTTGCTTTGTGTCCTAGGATATGATCAATTTTAGAGAATGTTCCATGAGCCGATGAAAAGAATGTATATTCTTTACCTTGGGATGGAGTGTTCAATATGCATCTATCAAGCACAGTTGTTCTAGGATCTCATTTAAATCCCTTATATCCTCATTTAATTTCTGTTTAGAGGGTCTGTCCAGCTCTGTAAGAGGAGTGTTAAAGTCCCCTGTTATTATGGTATTATAGGATATCATATTGCTCAGACTGACTAAGGTCTGTTTCAAGAATCTAGGAACATTTAAATTGGGTGCATAAATATTTAGAATTGAAACATCTTCTTGTTGTATTTTTCCTTGACGAATATAAAGTGACCATCTTTGTCTTTTTTGACTTTAGTTGCTTTAATCCACATGTATTTGAAAATAAGATTGCAATTCCTCTTTTCTTCTGAATTCCGTTTACCTAAAAAATCGTCTTCCAACCCTTAACTTAGAGTTTTAATTTGTCTTTTGAAGCTAGGTGTCTTTCTTGCAGAAAGCAAATGGCTGGCTTGTGTTTTTTAATCCAATCAGCCTCTTCAGGGGAGAATTCAAGCCATTAGCATTTATTGATATAATTGATAAGTGTGGTATTGTTCTATTCATCTTATTTTGTGAGAGTCCATTGCTTAGTTTTATCTTTTGCATCAGTGTAGAAGTTAGTTTCTGTCCTTTAATTTCTGAGTTCTTATTTTGCTGTTGATCCATTGTGATGGTCAGTGTGTAGAACAGATTAAAGTATTTCCTGTAGAGCTGGTCTTGTGGTGAATTTCCTCAATGTTTATATATCAGTAAATGATTTGATTTCCCTGTCAATTTTAAAGCTTCGCTTCACAGGATCTAGAATTCTGAGCTAGAGATTGTTCTGTTTGGGTAGATTAAAGGTAGATGACCATTGTCTTCTTGCTTGGAAAGTTTCCTTAGAGAAGTCTGCAGTCACCCTGATAGATTTGCCTCTGTAGGTCAACTGCTGCTTACTCCTGGCAGCTTGAAGAATGTTTTCTTTTGTCTTGACTTTGGACAGGTTCATCACAATGTGTCTTGGAGAAGTTCTGTTAGAGTTGAGGTGACCTGGGGTCCAATATCCCCCTGAAAGGAGAATGTCAGAATCTTTGGTGATATTTGGGAAATTTTCATTTATAATATTCTCTAGTGTGGCTTCCATTCCTCTGGGGCTTTCTTCTTTCCCTTCTGGGATACCTATAACTCATATGTTTGAACGCTTCATAACTCGTATGTTTGATTGCTTTATAGAGTTCCATAATTCTGTCAGTGAACGTTTTGATTTCTCTCTCTTCTTTTCTGCCTCTTTAACTATCTGGGTTATCTCAAGAGCTTTGTCCTCTACCTCTGAGATTCTTTCTTCTGCATGGTCTAATCGGTTATTGATACTTTCTATTGCATCATTAAGTTCTCTAATTGACTGCTTCAGCTCTGCTATATCCTTTTTATATTCTTCATAGTGTTCATCTCTTAATTGATTCTGTTTTTGGATTTCCTTTTGGTTATTTTCCACTTTATCAGCAGTTTCCTTCATTGTTTCCTTCATTTCCTTGATTGTTTTCATCATCTGTATTCTAAATTCCCTTTCTGCCATTTCTAACATTTCCTTATAGGTGGAATCCTCTGCAGTAGCTACCTTGGGGGTGGTCGAGGTTGCCCTGGACTGGTTTTTCATGATTCCAGGAGTTTTCTGCTGATTCTTCCTCATGAGTGATTTATTTTATCTATTTCCTTGCCCTAATTTTCCTTTCACTTCCTCCTGCTCTTTAAGTTGCTGTGCCTCTGGACTAGGGTTTCAATGAGTCCTTTTGGTACAGGACCAGAAGGATGAGAAGATTGAAAACAAGAAGGGAAAAAAGGAAGAAAGAAAAAAAAAGGAAAGGAAAAGGGGAAAGGAGATGGGGTGGGTAGAAGCAACTATTGACAAAAAGAAGAGAGGCACAGAAAGAGGGGGATGGGAGCAATACAGGTGTACAGTAGAGTACTTGACCTAACCATAAGAACCCTCAACCTCTGGAGGTGCCGACTTGGGTGGTTAGGTCAGGAGCTCTTTGCCAGCCTGTTTGGACACAGTACCCTACCTCCACCAAGTAGAGAGGAAAGACAAAAATGCAATAAATGAAACCAAAACAAGCAAACTGAAAATTTTACAGGATAAAATTGGGAAAAAAAACAAATAATAGGGGTAGAAATACTAGCAAAAATGAAGTTCTAATTATTGAAAAAGGCAACAATGGAAAGTTATATTTAAACTAGAAAAATGAAAAAATAAAAGAAACAAAAAAGAAAAGAAAAATCTTTAAGGAAAATGTTGAAATTAAAAATGAAAAAACAACAACACAAAACAAAATGAAACCAAAAAACAAGCAGTATATACATTTGCTGGGCAACAGGTGATCTTCTGGGGTATGATATGTTAATCACAATGCTGGTATGGCTGTATGAAATGGGGACTGGAGGCCTCTAATGATTTCTCAAACCCCACAGAGTGGAGAGCCTAAGTCCTCCTCAGTCTGCTTAGAAGGCACTTTAAATTGCTAACTTGGGCTAAGCAGAAGCTTTCCCAGGAAAGCGCTTGTCACTGGGATCACTTCTAAGTGGCTATCCACTTATCCAGTGTGCCAAAACCAGTCTCACCCTATGCCCCTGCAGGCTAAGGCTACAAGGCGCCTCAGTCTCTGCCTTTAGGTTTCTCAGTCACTAGATTACTCGTTCCCACCCGATGCTTGTTCTGGGACCCTGAGGGTGGAGAGCTTGCCAGGGAAGTTCTCCCACAATTGCTCCACACAGCCCACAACCAAACACTGGTAGCTCCGTCTGGCTTGGTGGCTCAGTCTGGGCCCTAGACAACACTCAAAGACCTCCACACTCTTGCCCAAGTTCTCCTAAAGTAGTTCCACTGAGTTCCAAGTCCCAAGAAACCCAAACAGCTCACAGGTAAGGCCTTTCCAGTTTGCAATCTCACTGCTGCTGCACCCACAGCTGCCGGCAGGATTAGACCAAGCAAACACACACAACCACTTGTCAGATCTCCACCACTTTTGCCTTCCTCAGGGGGTCCAGAAGTCTCATGCTGTCTACCTGTGTCCCCAAAGGGATGTTTCTGGGAAGATCCCACCAGCCAGAGATGCCTGAAATCTTCTCTCCCCAGTCTTACCGTGCCCGGTTGCAAGGAAGCTGTTACTCGGCCACTATCTTGCTCCAACCTCCCAAAAATACTTTTGATATAATTTCATAGCAGGAACTAGAGCATTGATACTATAATTTGCTTTGTCAAATATCTTTATTCTGTCAGACTCACTTTCTACTCTTCCACTCCTTGCTCTGTGTTATGGAAGTTGACTATGTCTATGGGTTTCCCTAACCTCCAGCAATTGGTTTGATTTAGTCTATAGAGAACACCTGCAGGAAATCAGAGGGAGTAAGGAGAGTAAAGTTGGATTATTTATTTTCCAGTCTTCATTCTTTTATGGTTTCTGGTGAACTGCTATATCCCTGAACCTGAAGGCCTTAACTCCTGGCAGTTGAATGGTTCCTCAATCACATCTTTATAAAAAGTTATTTTATTAAACTCTCCTCAAATTACCATAACTATAGTGTGTCATCTGTTTCCTACTGGGACCATGGCTAATATAATTATGATGAGGCTAAATGGACTTCAGAGATTTAAGAACTTTCTTTGGGCTGGGTCATCAAGGGGGCTTCTACAGAGTAGATGGTAATTTAGATAGGCCTCAAAGGATGCAAAGGAGTTAGTATAGGAGTGAGACATGCTCATGGAAGTTGGAATGACAGCACTGTATTATGATGCAGAGGGGCAGAGAGCACAAGGGTGTTTAGGGATAGGTTAAAAATGAACTTGATTAAAGTAGGTTTTTGAGGGTGTCTTACAAGTTAAGAGTTTGAATTAAATCATGTACAGCTTTAAATACTAGGCTAGAGAATTTTTTTTTTAGAGACAGAGTCTCACTTTGTCATCCTTGGTAGAGTGCGAGAGTGCTGTGGTGTCACAGCTCACAGGAACCTCCAGCTCTTGGGCTTAGGCAATTCTCCTGCCTCAGCCTCTCGAGTACCTGGGACTACAGGCATCTGCCACAATGCCTGGCTATTTTTTTTGTTGCAGTTTGGCTGGGGTCGGGTTTGAACCTGCCACCCTTGGTATGTAGGGCCGGCACTCTATTAACTGAGCCATGGGTGCTGCCCATTCTTTGTTTTTGCAATTTTTGACAGGGGTCAGGTTTGAACCCACCACCTCTGGTATATGGGGATGCCGCCCTACTCCTTTGAGCCACAGGCACCACCCAAGAATCTTCTTTTTTTTTTAATCCTTCAGACTTTGGTCCCATTTTAAAAGAGAAGCAACATGGTTAAAGAAAATGTTTTCTGATTATTAACCTGGCATTGGATAAAGTGTTGTGAAGACATTCTGGAGGCATGGAAAAGACTCAAGATAACAGTTTAGGCTAGAGGCAATTAGGATGTAAATTATGATGTCATGAAAAGGAAAAGGAAGAGACACATTCCCAGTGACAGAATTGGAGGTCCTGGTGTCTGGTTGAAAAAGGAAGTTGAGGGAATAAAGAAAAGGCGTCAAAGATAATTCACTGTGGAAAACAGTGATATTATATATGTAAAGAAACAATAAAATAAGGAGAAAGAAGTGATTTTGAGAGGGTCATAGCCTTACTTTTAGGCAGATTAAACATAATAACCTGAAGCAAAATGATTGGCAGGTGGAGAGGGAGGCTGAACTTGATTGTGGATGAGTTGGAGGCCTAGTTCTAGGAGTCATCTGCTTAGAAAAGGGTAGTGGAGAAAGAACCTTCATTCATTGGATACTTACCATGTTCTAGATTCACTTAAATCTGCTGATTTAGTCTATAAAGTAGATTTATTGCATCCATTTTATGGCTGAAGAAACTGAGGACTCAGAAGTTAAGTACACTTGCCCAGAGGCAAATCGACAGAGTTGGGGCTTAAAGAGAGGTAAAAAAACTCCCATACCGAGATCTTTCTAACCTATCTTAGAGATAAGATTACAGCTATGAGAATAGGGAAAAAAATCTCCCAGAGAGGGCTAAGAACTAACGCTAGAAGGATTCATCATTAATCCTTTGGTTGCCAGTGGTAGAAATCAAATTGAAGTAGTTTGCACAATCAAGAGGATCTTACTGTGTTCTTAAACAGCCACAGGGAGGCAAGAGGTCACAGATAGGTCAAGGGATAGGATGATGGGAAAGACCACTGGATTTAAAGATTAGAATGGTAGTTTTTAATCTTTTGAGAATTTGATGGACTCTTTCATTGCAAAAAAGATTGCATACTAAGCACTTAAAATTTTGGATGCATTTAGGGTCTTAGAGTGTCCAACTTAATTCTGGGATAGAGACACAATTTCTGTAGAGCTGAAGGAAAAGAAATGAGATTTCATGGAATTAAAGGGGAAAATTGGGATGGTCAATTTTATGTCAACTTGACTAGGCTATGGTACCCATATATTTGGTCAAACATTATTCTATAGCTCTCTGTGAAGGTATTTTTCAGATGAGATTAACATTTAAATCAGCAGACTTTAAGTAATGCAGATTAGCCTCTGTAATATGAGTGGGCCTCATGCAATCAGTTGAAGGCCTTAATAGAAAAGACTGACCTCCCCAGAAGAAGAAAGAATTCTGTTAGCAGAATGCCTTCTGCAGCATTAACTGTTCCCCGAGTCTCTATTATGTCTACCTACTAGCAAATTTTGGACTTGCCAACTTCCACCTCATATAAGCTAATTCCTTAAAATCTCTCTCTCTTAATCTAGATATACCTATATCTTTCTCCTTTTGGTTCTATTTCTCTGAAGAACCATGATTAATACAGGCAGCATGTGGGGAAATGTGGGGATATCATTTGTAGATTGATCTTTGAGAAGTTTAAGAGCGAAATGAAAAGAAAAACAGACCTACCTCAAAAGCGGAAATGCTATTTTCAGGAGTATGCCAAAGAAGAGGTAAGTAAACCTACAAGAAGAGGTAAGAAGCTGATTAAGGTTGGCGTATGCTAACACTTTACTGATATGAAGTAGAAGTGTTATATAAGGGTGGCTGAGAAATATTGAAACTAAAGATCTTATCAACAGATATGGGCACATGATTGCTATAAATGGCCATAAAGAAGGGAATGGTATGCAAAACCACTACTGGGGAAATTTGGAGATGGGCCAAAAGTGAGTGTGGAGGGAGTTATAGGGAATATATTCCACCTTAGGGAATATAGATCCTATGATGATAGGATATATATTCAGGGTCCAGATTTGGCTGCCATAACATAGACACAAATAGCAATGACTTAAACAGGAAAAGATAAATATCTTTTCTCATGTAGCAGTCTGAACATACACTTCCATGGTGTCAGGGGCTAAACTCTTCTCTTGATGCTCAGCCAGCCCTAAGCTGTGCCCTCATTTGTGCATTCAAAGATGGCACACAATTCTCATGTCCTCTTTTAAGAGAGAAGGGAAAAATAAAATGGAAGGGTATATCCTTTCCTTTTAAGATTACATTTAAGTCACTGTGTCACATGGCCATACCTACCTGTGAGGGAGACTGATATTGTGTTCTTCACCAGAGTGACCATGTATCCGAATGAAACTGAGTGTTTTATTAATGAAGAAAGTAGGAGAAAATGAGCATGTAGGATAAGTAATAGTATTTTCCACATGGTGGTAAGCAATAGCAACACTATTTTGAATAATGGTTTCTATGCCAAGAAACCAGATATATGTATCAGTTATGTAGTTAAGAATGAGCACAAGGCCAACTTCCTTTTCTTTCCCTTTTATGTTAAGATAGATGACATGGAGCCTCTATAGCTAGTGGTAGTGGAGAACAATAGTATCTTCATGGATAGGGAGGAAGGGAGTAGGAAAGATAGAAGGATGAGGAGTCACAAATGAGTACCATGGGCCATACATGCCACCTTCCCCCCAAAACTCTCAAGAGGGTATTTTAAAATTTACTGTCACAAGTAAAATAATGGTTACAATTGGATACTCTATAAAACTGAAGTTATGCCACACTTACCAAAATGGCTACAATTGCAAAGACAGACAATAACAAGTGTTGGCAAAAATGTGGAGAAAGAAGAACCCTTATACATTTCTGGTGGGAAAATAAAATGATGCACCTGCCTTGGAAAATAGGCTGGCACTTCCTTAAAACTTACATGTAGAGCTACCATATGACACAGTACACTCACACAACATCTTGTATGAGAATGTTCTTATCATCATTATTCATAATAGCTAAAAAGTAGAATGATCCAAATGCCCATCATATAATGAATAGATAAATAAAATGTGGTATATCCACATAATGGAATATAATTTGCTTACAAAAAGAAATCAAGTACCTAGAGACATGCTACAACATGGCTTAACCTTGAAAACATTATGCTAAGTGACAGAAGCTAGTCATAAAAGACCATAGAGTGTATAATTCCATTTATTTGAAATAGCCAGAATAGATTAATCCATAGAGATAGAAAGTATATTTGTGGTTGCCAGCAGTTTGGGGGTTAGGGATAAGTAAACAATGACTGCTAATCTGTATAGGGTTTCATTTGGGGGTATGAAAGTATTCTAAAATTAATTTGTGTTGATGGCTGCACAAGTCTGTGAAAATGCTAAAACTTATTGATTGCATATTCTAGTGGGTGAACTTTATGGTATATAAATTATGTACCAGTAAAATTGTTAGAAATAACTCAGGATTCAAAATTTGCAAATATTTTTGTTGTAATAAAAACTAAAGGCAAGGAGGAAACCATGGACACTGGAAGTAATTGCTAAAAGGTCACCAGTGAACCAAGATACCCTAGCTAGTAATGGCTATTCAAAACCATAGCCTCTTAATACTGTGCAAATTCAAGTAGGCTATAGGAAAAAGGAATGTGTTAAAAAGTAATTTTCAAAAAAGAGTAAAATCATGATTCTCATATAGATATGAAAATGAACATGTGTTAAGGATTTTATTTAACTCAATGAGGAAACTAGGCAGATATCATAACTGGTTCAAAAGAGAATTCAAAGAATAGACATATTTATACATAGTTGTAAACTAACTCAAAGACAATGAAGAGGGCTAGAATCAGATAACCTGGCAAGTGTGCTGTACAGAGGCAGTACTCAGCAGTGAAAGGCTAGAATTGGATGACTTGGAGGGGTATCTTCTAGACCAGTGGTTCTCAAACTTTCTAATGCTGCAACCCTTTAATACAGTTCCTGTGGGTGGTGACCCACAGATTGAGAACTGCTGCTCTAGACAATGCATGGTGCTTTTTTGAACCATACATTTTTTTCTCTCTCTCTATGAATGTTTTCCTCAAATAGTCCACAGTGTGGAAGGTAGGAAGGAGTAGGGCTAAAGGGACTGGCAGTACAAAATTCAACACTCTGTGTCCAGAACTGTAGACCTGATGGGAATGATGGAAGCACATAGCAGAAATAAGAGAAAGGGAGATTTATTATGACTGGAGGCAGTAGTCAGAGGAGTGGAAGAACATGAAAAAGAGAAGAGAATGGTCTTCTGAACTTTGACATATCCTTGACCAGACAGGCAATGCCACAGAGGCAGTCCGATCTCTGCTTTAATACACGCCTCAATTGTTGCTCAAGAAGTGCATTAAAAGCAATAGCTGATTTTCTTTTCTTTTTTTTTTTAATTTCAGGTTAATGCGAGGGTACAAACAATTAGGTTACAATGTTTATATTTGTTATGTACAGTCCATCTTGTAGTCCTGTCCTGCACCCAAGAGGTATGCCATACCCCTACAATGTGGCAGAAATCAAATTGAAGTGGGAGCACACCAATCCCCCCCTCCTTATCCTCTCCCTCTCCCCCCAACTTGAATTAAATTATGTTTTTCTCTTGTGTGGGCATGTAAAGATCATCTACAGGCTTCATATTAGTATTGAGTACATTGGATACTTGCTTTTCTATTCTTGTGATACTTTACTAAGAAGAATGTGTTTCAACACCACCCAGAATGGCTGATTTCACAAGTGACCAATTTACCTAGTGAGTAGCTCACTAAAGTCAATTTACCAAAATATTTTTCAGATTACCAATTCAACAATTTGTTTCAATTTTGCCATAATACTAGCAAATTGCTCATTCAGTGAATTGATTTTCAGCAAATTGGCCTACTTCTAGATTCTGATCCTTCAAGGAAACCAAAGTTCAGTTTGGCAAAGTTGAGTTGCTTTTTGTAAACCACACTCTATGTTCACTCACCAGCAATTTTTAAAGCAGCTACCATATGTCTGGCACTATTCTAGGAGAGAAACTTCTTTCAATACATTTGATCTTAGCCAAAAGGCTGCAATGCGATCTTCTTCCTTCAGTAAATCTAAGGAAGGAAATACATGCATTCATTGTACATAATACATACAATTGACTAAGATGTCTTATTTCTAAAAACAATTGACTAAGATGTCTTATTTCTTAAAAAGAAAAAAGAATATTTCCACCAAATGTCAGAAAGTTATGGAGATCTACCCAAAAGAGGAGTCTTAATGAACAGTTGTTTTTTTTTTTTTAATGAACAGTATAGTAAATGGACAGTAAAATGGATGGTAATAAGATATAGGAAATTGGTTTAAACCCAGCAAGTTTTTATAGAGCCTTTTATTTTATCTGTAGTATGCTAGGTAGGTCTTTGGAACACAGGAAGAAGTTCATGTGTGAGCAGTTTTGACACACTCATGCCATTCTTCTCACAGAAATGATGTTATCAATAAGAATGTAAGATCCTGGGGTAGTTCACAGCAGTTTAATCCAATGTAGCAGTGAGCATGACAAGAGAATGTGTGCCATAATGTAAAAAACAAGGAATTTGGAATCACTTAGGCCTGAATTTAGTAAGCCTGGGAAAATTGCTTAAGTTCTCTGAATCTCATCTGCAATATGAAAATGATATGTCTACCCAAAGTGATTGGTGATTAAATGAGAAAATACAGAATCAAAGCCTTTCTCAAGGTATTCCCTGTTTTCTTCTATTTATTTATTTATTTACTTACTTACTTACTTAATTATTAAATCATAGCTGCATGCATTAGTGCAATCAAGGGGTACAATGTGCTGGTTTCACATACAATCTGAAATATTTTCATCAAACTGTTTTAACATAGCCTTCATGGCATTTTCTTAGTTATTGTATGAAGACATTTGTATTCTGCATTTAGTAAGGTTCACCTGTATCATTCTAAGATGCACCATGGGTGTGGCCCCACTAGTTACTCTTCCTTCACCCCAAACTCTCCCTTCCCCTCCCCTCCCTTGCCTCTTTCCCCATTTCTTGTGCTATAACTGGGTTTTAGCCTTCGTATGAAAGCTATAGATTAGCTTCATAGTAGGGCTGAGTACATTGGATACTTTTTCTTCCATTCTTTTTTTTTAATTTTATTGTCTTCATTATTAAATAATAGCTGTGTACAATATTGCAATCAAGGGGTACAATGTCCTTGTTTCATATACAATCTTAATTCTTTTCATCAAACTGATTAACATAGCTTTCCTGGCATTTTCTCAGTTATTATATGAAGACATTTGTATTCTGCATTTAGTAAGGTTTGCCAGCACCCTTCTAAGATGCACCGTAGGTGTGGCCCCACCAATTACCCTCCCTACAACCCAACCAACCCACTCCCCACCAAACCCAATCCCCATTACCAATATTAATGGGTTAAAGTT
>CAUYON010024028.1:0-16505 GCA_963573935.1 Arctocebus calabarensis | reverse complement strand
TTTTTTTCTTATTCATTAAACTCTAACACTCTATTTCATTCAATAATTAACAGTAGATATTAAATAAACAGGAAACAAACTCACACTTTACCAGTGGGCTCTCAGGGTAAGGCCTTGGGAACTATAAACTTTTGTGCAATTATAAACTCATTACAGTCTCACAGTAAATTGACCACTGGCTGTGCTTTATGCTGCCTTGACTGCAGAGTCTATAAGAAATGCTAAGGACGAGAGGTATCAGTTGGAACAGATGTGTTTTTGGCCTTCTCATCTTCACTATCTGCAGAGTACAGCCTGTTCCAACTTGATCATGAAGCCAAAAGAAAATTATCCCTACTATTTTATGTGTTCATTCATTTTCTTAAAGTACATATTAGATTTCCCTGGAGTGACCACTTAATTTTGACAATTAGTAGCTAAAATCTGTAAACCTAGCTCTCTGGGAGGGAGAGGCAGGTGGATTGCTTGAGTTCAGGAGTTCCAGACCAGCTTAAGAAAGAGTGAGACCTACAGTGCATCTTAGCAGGGTACTGGTGAAACTTATTAAATGTAGAGTATCAATGTCTTTATATAGTCATCAAGACAATGCCATAAGGGCTATCTCTAACAGTATGATCAAAATATTTCTGATTGTATATGAAGCACATTCTGCCCTATGATTGCACCAATGTACACATTATGATTTAATAAAATTATTTAAAAATAAAATGATCTCATAATATCAGCATCTGTCATTTCTTTTCTTCTCAATCTGTACTGCTTTTGCATTTTTATTTAATGCATGGAAATGTAAATAAGAAATAAACTGACATGTATACCATGCTGACTAAAATTTTGGAAATTTACATGATTTTGATGGGTATTCTGGACTCCATGATTTTGTCAGTGGGCTTGAAAAAATAGAAGAATTCGTAGTTTTAATCAAACAGGAAATGATAAGCCAGGCACAATGGCTCACCTATAATCCTAGAACTCTAGGAGGCCAAAGCAGTGGATTGCTGGAGCTCAGGAGTTCGAGACCAGCCTGAGAAAGAGTGAGACCCCCATCTCTAAAAATAGCTGGGTATTATGACAGGTGCCTGTCGTCCCAGCTACTCAGGAAGCTGAGGCAAGATGATCTCTTATGCCCAAGAGTTTGAGTTTGCTTCTGTGAGCTATGATGTCATGATACTCTATCTCAAGAAAAAAAAAAGAAATGATAATTTACAAAAGTTAATATAGCATGCTGATGATGCTTTGACTCTAAAAGTAAGTATTCTTCCCCTGATATGCTATATTCATGGTTTTTTTTTTTTTTGAGACAATCTCACTTTGTGGTAGAGTGTTATGGCGTCATAACTCACAGCAACTTCCTACTCTTGGGCTCAAGTGATCCTCTTGCCTCAGCCTCCCAAGTACCTGGGACTGTAGGCACCCACCACAATGCCCAGATATTTTTTAGAGACGGGGTCTTGCTCTTATTCAGTATGGTCTCGAACTTGTGAGTTCAAGCAATCTACCTGCCTTGGCCTCCCAGAATCCTAGGATTACAGGAGTGAGCTACCACATCCAGCTCTATTTATCTTCGTTATGGGTGTAAAAAAAATGTATACATAATGTAAGTAAGGAAAACAATTATATTAAAATTGTACTATCCAAGTCACATTTGATTTCTGCAATTACAAAAGATACAAGATATAACATACAAAATAACAACTGTTATTGGTATATATTGAGCATTACAGTTTTAATGCAGTGTATTCCTATTGTTGTGGTGCCCTCTGTATCTGTGTGTATGTACGTGTATACATATTAACGTACACATGTGCTGACTTTATACTGCAGAGGGAGTTTTGTTTTAGCACTCTAATGTTAACCCATTTTTCTGGTGGCTGATTTTAAGCAATCTTAGCATGAACAAGTGCACAGCATATAAAAAGACAAATAGTAAGGAAATCAGTAAGATGATTTTTAAGAAGTTGAAAAGGCCTATGAGATTCTAACCTGTTAAGCATTTGTGCAGAATCAAGTTCTTAATTCATATATAACACATACGCCTTAACAAGCTTTTCTTTTATGTGCCTTTCTAGGCTAAAATAAATTATGTGCAGAAAATCAGAAAGGAATTAGTAAAGTATAGAGAAGAAATTAAAATGACAGAAAACCAAGAAAGTATCAAATGAGCACAGCTTTTTATTATTGCATAGTGAACCAGAGGATATTTTTGATATTTCTAAGTCAGTGCTACTCAAACTTTCTTGCCAGGGAAATTACAAGATTCAGTATGACTATAGTAAAGGCCACAAATTATAATATGTTTGTTTGTAGACCATATTTTTCCAGGAGTTTAAAATGAATAGATTGTAATACTTTTTGAAAGCATTATGTGTGCCTGATGCTCTAAAATCTATCCTTCAGTTATCTTAAAAGAAAATACTTTGTATGTTACAGGTGATATTCTGCTGGGACCTCACTGGTTTGCTACATGAAAGTGGAGTGATGACCTTAGGTGATTACTTACCGAGATACATGCATTTAAAATTTTACAAATACCTGAACAAACATAGATGGGGCCAGGACACAGAACAGAAGCTTTACTTGTAGAATTCTAAAGGTTCTCTGAATATGTGCTGGGACGTCGAAGCCAGCCTGCGTTCAGGCGTCTCTCATAGTTACAATTTATAAATGAAATGGTCCATTCATTGTAGACAAAACTTATACCAGGTCCAAAGCACTTTGCAGAAAGATTTTTCAAGTGACCCTTTAGCAAGCGCTTCTTGAATATCTAGAGTGAGTTAAGCAATTAAAAAAAAAAAAAAAAAAACAAGAGCATGTTATAGAATGAACACAGAAAACTTAAACTTACCCATCCCACATTTGAGGAACTAATAGCATAATAAATTAAGTATATAAACAGCACTAATAATGCTAAAGGCTATGACAGAGACATGGGAGAAGCCTCTTGGGTGTTGAGAGGATCAAGCAGTAATTCTGCCTGGGGAAAACTCTGGGAAAGAAAGGCAGTTGCTGAGACTTACTTTGAAAAGTAAGTAGATGGTCAAGAGGGAGTGGGAATGCAAAGAACTTTCTGGACAGAAGGAAGAATGTGGGCAAAGTGACCATGATGGCTTGGTGCCTGTGGCTCAGCGGCTAAGGCACCAGCCACATACACCTGAGCTGGCGGGTTTGAATCCAGCCTGGGCTGCCAAACAACAATGACGGCTGCAACTAAAAAATAGCCGGGTGTTGTGGTGGGCGCCTGTAGTCCCAGCTACTTGGGAGACAAAGGCAGGAGACTCGCTTGAGCCCAGGAGTTGGAGGTTGCTGTGAGTTATGATGCCATGGCATTGTACCCAGGGCAACAGCTTGAGGCTCTGTCTCAAAAACAAACAAACAAACAAACAAACAAAAAACCAAAGCAAAGTCACCATGGTATATTTACCAAATACACTCTTGTCCCTGCAAAATAGGGAAGGGACATTCTTCCTTCTGTTTGGGAAGAAAGACCTTACTTTTACATGTATAAGCTGAAATTGTGTTAGAGGAGATGAGGTAAAATGTACATTAGTGAATAGTGAATATTCCCTCTCTAGAGTAAAATTAATGTGCTAACTTTTTTTTTTTAAAACTACTTAAAAAATCTTCATTCGTTCTTGTTCTTTCATTGTTTTTATTGAAGTTAAATGCTTTCAATCTGGAATGCAGATGGTTGAGGGTTTTTGTTTTGTTTTTCTAAAAAATGTGATAAGCAGATATCATCATGGGGTGATTTGGGGCCCTTGAAAAGGATAATCCTCTCCCTCAATTGGGTGCCACTTTGCCGAGGGTCCTGCCTTGCTCCAGGGACAGTCTGTTGTATCATCTGACATTGAGCTTTGGGGTCTGGGCTCTGGGTGTTGACAGTATCCCAGGAGGCCCTACCAAGGGCCCTGTTAGCAACATGCAGAGCCAGGAGCCAACATCTGGTTGTGATTAATCCTCTCAACACCGTGGTCTAATGTGGCCTGGCCTTGGGAGAACCAGCCCACTCAGGCTTCTCTCGTCTTCTACAGAGCTAGCTCTTCACCTGGGTTTTCTTGCTCTCCACTCTGTATTCATTAGAACTTTAGTGGTAAAGCAGAGCCTCACAAAAAATCTGGCCAAGAGAAATACATTAAGACATGCAATGTCACCGGGAATCATGGAAGAGATGATTACCACTGAATACCACAGGGGCTGTACCACGAGGTCACTGGACGCCCTGGGAATCACAGGTGTGCTTTAGAGCATTCATGGAATATCCTACCTGGAAAAGCGGCAGCCACTCTGTAAGGAATTACCTGTCTCATATGTGGCATAGCCCTGGTGCAAATATTTGTTTTTAAGAAATGAGGGCCTATAGCTCTTATTAGATTCTCAACGGAGTCTAAGTGCCCATAAAGGCTAGGCATCACCAGGAAAGAGTTTGAAAAGTTGGGCTCCAGAGTTACCCAGACCTACTTCACTTCTGCCTTCAGGAATATGACTTGTGACAATCAGTTCAACCTCTCCGAGCCTTAGTTTCTTTTATAAAGTAGAGGCAGTAATCTTAAATGGTGTAAGAAGTAAATTTATCTAGTGCTTCTAAAGGGTTTGGCACAATGATGCTGCAGAGAACAATCTCACTAAATAATTATCACCATTAATAATTACAGTGTCACTTTACTTACTGAAACTAACATCATTTCTCCAGATATGATTTCAACTTATTTTGAAGTTCAGTTTTGCCAATAGGATTTAGGTAATCATACTACTTATATCATTTCAAGTGGAACACATGATTTTAACTAAAATTTACTAAATATGACACAGAGATCATAGTATTGAGCCAAATGGTTAAAGTCATGCTAAAATATTTTGGTGGCCAAGTTTTAGTTTTGCTTTGTGGGCCCAGGATACCAATGTTATTCTTTGTAACATTATTAAAATGGAAAATAGTGAACATTCCCTCTCTAGAGTAAAATTAATGTACTCTTATTCAAATGTATTAAAATGATCAATTTGTCCATACCTCAGTTATTTAATGTTTAATATCTAGTTTAATTAAAATGGTAGATTTATTTGATACAGAAATGGTGATTTTCATGTTCTTATGTGTGAATTACTCCTTGAAACAGGCTTGTAGATTTTTCTTTACTCCTATAATAAATACTTAGATCAGGCTATATGATATACAGTGCCAAAAAAAAATTATAGTATCTTTAATAATCTGTAAAACTCTGATTTTAGAAGTGGCATAGCATAATGGATACATGTCCTTAACTTTAGAGACAAATAGATCTGGCCATTACCAGCACCCTTTGACAAGAATTTCTCTTAACATCCATCTCTGCATCTTTAAGTAACAGAGAGTAGTGTTTATATCACAGGGTTGCAAGAAACGAATGAGCAAGTGTATGCAAAAGATTTGCATGAGTACTGGCCTGTATTAGATGTTCAGATAAAGGGGCATGTAACACTCAAAATATCACATCTCCCTGTCCACTGTGTTTCCTGCTGTGATAAAACCAGTTAGAGCTAATGAGTTTTCAAACCATCCCAGGACATATACAAGCCCTAAGCTCATACCAGTTTCCGTTTGTCATGAAGTGTCCTGAGGAAATTATTCTGTTATTTTTACTGTTTTTCCTTCTCTTTGGCAATGTCCTTTATTTCTTCCTAAAGCAAGGATGGACAGAGTTGGTTATGGGGGGTGCCAAAGGTCGAGACCATAGTTGGGGCCTTTTTGCTTAGGATTCTCCTGGGAGGATGATAGGAAGGAAAAAGATTCCTTTTTTTCTGTGACAAATGCAAGCGTGAGCCAGATTGCTATGAAATAAGTATTCCAGAATTACTAAGTAAAATCTTCGGATAGTTGAATTCACTTATATGAAGTTAGTTGAGGGCTAATATTCCCATGCCTAAATGTTTGCTTAATTATGAAAAGATAATTTTCTTGATCAAAATTATGGCAAAGCCAAATGGAGACACACAATTCTGAGGGATGTTGGCTGTTTGAATGATGAGCTCTTCATTGAGTCCACTTATTTTTAGGTCAAGACTGGACACAGGCTTGCATGTGTGGACGTGAGGCTGGGGAGGCAGACAGCTTGTACTTGACCTCCAGCGTGCTTCCTCACCTTGCTGTCCCCATGCAGTTTCCTGTCTCCACGCTTCTATTGTGCATCTCTGCTGTCATGTAGTGTTCCCTTCCAGGATGTTATACTCTCTGGTTTTGAAAGTCTTTTCTTGAAGCATTACCCCTTTGGGGATAGTCATAGGACAGACTGGTTTAGTGAATGGGGAACAGCATAGAATCCAGGACTTGGGCTATTCTGTTCCAACTCTGACCTTAACTAGCTGAGCACGTCCTAATATATGTGAAAGTGCCTTCTCTCATTAGGTGTTCGATAAATGGTTTCTCAACCTCTTTGGGCATCACATTATTCATCTCTAAATGGAAGAGGTTGGAAGAGATGACCTCTGAGGACCCTTCCAGCTCTAACTTCTGCGATTATATTCCAAATGTTAGAACAACATGGTGCTTACTGGCATTACCATTAATGAAATTACCCATCATTTATCTTATAAAGAAAAAGCACAGACCGATACTAACAAACAAGCCAAGCTTGAAAATGAGAGTGTGTAGATTTTTGTAGCGCCCACAACTCTCTGCTGACGCTGGTGATAAATGAGAATGTCTTTGAATAAAAAATTCCAGCTGCTCTTGGCTAACCTGACCTATCTTTTTGTTTTGGACTTGGTTACAGTAAACATGTCCTCCTCCAATGTAATTCTCCATGTTTGAGACTTAGAAGGTAGCTGAAAATAACAGTTGTGCTTAGTATCTGTTGATAAGAGACTTTACAAAACAACAACGATGACAAAAAAGCTCTCACCTATCTTCTTGTCTACTTCCTCACTCTGACCTTGACTCATAATACACAGAGGAGGTTTGCAAGAGGTTAGCAGGTGGGAGTGCTCTCAGCTTCCATTCCCTTCATCCCTACCAGGACACATAAAGGTGCAGTCTTAATCTTCCTTCTTCCATCACAGCAGATGAGTTGTCCTGCCAAGACCCAGGGCCACAATCTGAATACTAGACCTCATATCCTGTTAACAGCCTTAGGTCCTTGATCCAACTCTTCTGGTTCTCTCTTCTCCTGAAAAACTACACATCAGTCGCCAGTCATCCTGCACAGATGTTTTGTGACAATATCCAGCCCAGTAGTCCTTTCATTATATGACAAAATAGAACAGAACGATTTCTCTACTGGTATCTCATTTCACATGACTAAGCCATTAGGTTGTTTTTGTTTTATCTCATTTTATGTAGTCTTAATCTTATTATTTTATGTGCCTCACTCAGAATTGGATAACAGAAATGAAGAGATTTCTTTCTTGTTGGGCCTTTCCTGTAAATTTCATTTCCAGACTTGCTCCAGATTGGGCTAAAGGTTAAGTGAAGTGGGAAAACCAGAGGAAGGCAAGGGCCGTGAAGCTGTGCTGAGGCAGTCCATGTGAACAGTTTCTGTCTCCGATTTTACACCGTTATCCACTCATCTCATTGGCTGTCATCCCATTTCTTCCTGGAGCGGGTGTGCCCTCCTTTGGGTCTCCTCTGCAATCCCGTGTGGCCCACGCCCTGAGGCAGGTGGCCTGGGCAGTGCCCCCTCCAGCATGTTAGCTGTCCTCCCCGGAATGCAGTTCTCACCACCCTTTCTCTTTTCTCTGCTGTCAGCGGAGGAGCTTCCTTTGACCACCTGCTCTTGCACTAGTCTAACTTGGTCAACCTGTCCACAGGATTTCTCTCCCCAAGGTGGGTTTTTATTGTTCATTGTGTGTGTCTGGTTCTCTCATTTCTTAGGAAGGCTTTGACTTTTGCATTTCAATTTCTTACTTTTCAGGACCATGAATCCCGAATAACTTCTCAGAGTTCACAAGAACTCTTTAGTATTTTCCTTTCCCCGAGCTGGCATTGCACAACTCTGGAGAGATAAGTAACAAAGGGTATGAGAGTGGGAAAACTAAAGACCAGACCTGTGGATGCCAGACTGCACTCCATGCTGCCTTTGACTGGGTTCTTCCTTGAAGCAAGTTACATCACTTCCCTGCCTTGGTTTCCTTTTCTATAAAATGTTTATGAAAGCATTAATCTGCTTACATTCTTGGGTTCTGTGAGAATCACTAGAGATAATTTATGGAAGAATTCTCTGGAAGGGAAAACTGCTATCCACACCTACTGTTATTTCTGTTAAATTTCCCAGCAGCAACAGTAGCAGTAGAATAATAACATTCCTAATTCATCTGGGCCTCACAGCAAGAACTTTCTACCTGAGTGTAAAATAGGTATAGGGCATGTCCCCAATCTGACTATCAACATTTTAAGCATCTTTCCTCCCAGGCTACCCACTGGGGACATGCACTGTGGTGTCCTTAGGTTCGTTTGTGTGCAGAGCTGACATCCCAGTTTGTTAGTGACTGCTGGGTAACCCAACTTGTAAGGGACTTGTCACCGAAGATGATTAGTGCCTCAAAGTGAAGTAGACCAGATTTAGACCCAGAGGGCTGCCTATCCATATGCCCAGGTTCTTTGTGCTTTCTAATAAGTGATGTTTCTTTCTGGAAATGCTGGGTGAAAGTATTCATTAGTCAGAGCCTCCCTCCAGAAACGCTTGACAATTCCCTTTGTCAAGTTTTTCTGCCAGAAGATATCAAGCCATATTGGTCCTTCTCAGCGCACCTCTGTGTTCTTTTGCAGACTAGTAACTTTGTGGTTATGTGAGGATTTTTTTGTTTAGTGCTCTTCAATAGAGCAAAAACAACATCTGGGAGATGCGTTGTTACTGTCAAGTACACAGCATTTAGGCATGATGTCTCTCTGTGCTTGAAAACGCAAACCCTCTTTCAAGAGATGCGACTCCTTTCACTTCCAAGTCCCCTTCCACTGAGTCAGCAACACGGTCCCTGCCAGAGCAAATGGCAGAATCAGGCTAGATTAGCATGCTTGCCAACAATTTAGGTAAGAGACACTATACAAAAGTCTAAATCATTGCAGCTCAGGACTCTTAAGGTTTCTAAAAAAATAACTTTCTCACGATTTATTATTAGTATTTGTAACGAGTTGATAAACTCCAGAACCTTTTTCTGTCATGAAAAATATATCATTCCTAGGAGCTGAGTTTTTTCTTTTTTCATTTTTAAACTTGAACTTGTTCCCCTGAAATAGCCACATGTCATCTCTATGCTTTTCTCTGTCTAATATTGTTTTGTCCTCCTCTGCTATAGGATGGTCGCCTGCGAATGAACGACCAGCTGATTGCAGTTAATGGAGAATCACTTTTGGGAAAGTCTAACCATGAAGCTATGGAAACGCTCAGGCGGTCCATGTCCATGGAGGGAAACATTCGAGGGATGATCCAGTTAGTGATTCTGAGGAGGCCAGAGAGACCAGCGGAGGTGATTCAAATCTTGATTTTCCTTAGCAAATTGCCCAAAGAGCCAACGGAATATTCAAACTTCCATTACTAGTATGGTAGCTACACCCATATTGATTCTCTAGTTGGGAAAATATGCCACAGGAGGGCTTTGATGGGTTTATGTGGGGAACAAATGATTGTATATTTTAGGTATAAAGAGAAGGTATAAAAATGTGCATATAAAGTAAGTAATTTATCAAATGTAACAGGTTCATAACTTTCTAGTTTTATTTCCCTCCAGAAATTCCAAGAGCTCTGGACTTATTCATAAACATCTTCATATACTTGGTTGATATGCTAGCCTTAGAAAGTTCCTAATCAAATGTTCAAAATGTTTGATGTGAAGATCATTATAATGCAATCAGCTGTCTAGATTCTCCCCCATAATCTGCACATAAATAATATAGACCTGAGACTTAACTAATTTAAAATTAGATTTATTAGACAAACTGCTTGCTCATGTTATTAAATAAGTGAAAGTCTTTTTTTTTATTTTTTATGCTTGCTTGTGGATTATTTTTACATATCAGGAATATTTTTACTTACACATGAAGTATAAGCATAGAATAATCTTGACTGCTAATATCTGTAAACATTTTACTTACATATAAAATAATAAATGTAAAATTTTTTAAAATATTATTTTCTCTTATATATGAAGAATGATTATTAAATGCTCCTAAAATTATTTTAGGGAAAAATAAGAATAAAAGTTGAAAGTACTAAAAGTTAAGAAAAATATAAGCCAACAACACATTGTCAAATCAGCATATTCTGTCCTCTACTGCCACATTATGTTTGTGAAATATAGTAATGTGCAAAGTGAGAATGGAATACTATTAAACATACTAATATTAAATTTAGTTTTAATAATAAGTTCAACTTAAAATTTTTTTAAATGAAAGTTTTATCAAATTAAGCAAGAGTAGATGGTAGTGGGACTCTTTGTAGTTAAAAGCTCACACTCTGGAGTTTTAAGTTGCTTGGGTTAAAAATCCTAGGTCTGCTGTTTCCTGACTGTATAACTACACACATAGTCAAATGCTCAGTGTTTGTAAGTAACAGATACTGTTGTCTGTTTTATTCCTTGATGTCTCATTTCCAAGCATATAGGAGACAATTAATAAATATTGTTGAATGAATGAAAATGTTGTATCTGAGACTTCCTTCATCTGAAAGAGGAGACTTGGATAATAAAGTTATAAGCTGTATCTTACTTTGTTATCAGCTATTGGAAAGGAGTAACTTTACCTTGTATACTCTTCCATGCATAACCTTGTAGATGTTAAGTAAATGTAAATTGGCCAATTACCGGAGACTAAATATAATGAACGAACTCATTTTCGACATTTGCGTCTGCGTCTGCTTAAGCGACAGAGTCTTCCATGAATATTTAGTGGGCTTCACTTACGTACATATGCCCTTATCTACCGCATCCTACCCTAAGAGAATCAGTCCCATCTGGTTTAATTTGGTTCTTACTTCAGAGCCATAAGAATGCATGGAACCCATTTATTGGAGACAGTTGGACAGATAGCCTGTGAGCATCTGTGTACGAGGTGTTAGAGCTCCCTTAAGATTTCTTTAACAAAGATACCTCCACTAATAGAAAAGTCTGGAAGGCACTGTTATAATGGATCATACCCGGGCAGGTGGCAAAATAGAAAAGAAAGGAAGAAAGAAAGAAATGAATATGTTTTTAAGAGATTTAGCTACTCTCCCACCTCTTGTCTTCCCTGATTTCTCGTCTTTATCTCACCTACGCATGGATGCTGATGGTTGGGTGTTACGGTCGGTTTCCTGCTTTCTTCTTCTCTGCCAGCTTGTTTCTTTTTATTCTTACACTCTTGGGTGGATTGAGATTATTTCATAAGAAGAAAGTAAAAATCTTCCATTTTTGTTGCCCAGTCTTAGAAGTGTCTTGTTAATGTAGCTCACTAGGGAAGCAATCGGGAATAAGAACTGGGGCAAAAAGCAATTTCTACGAGGACATTTAAACAAGATCCACTTTTAGTTTCCCTAATATTTACACACTTTCCATGGGGAATGAGCTGGCACTTGACTCTCAGCTATTGAGACTCTCTGTGGTACCCATGAAGATTAAAGAACATTATTTCTTATAAGAGACAGCAGACTAATGTATAGCTTATTTTTATTAAATTGGAAAAAAAATTGTTGCTATTTCATCTCCCAAATCTGTATTTTACTGTGTCAAAGCTTATATTGTGTACTCGTGTTTTTGGTGTATTCTCCTGTGGAACAGCAACCACCCTCTGGTATAATAAAAAAGCAACATAACCTAGAAAAAGATTTCAACACTGTTGACACACTCACACAAATCAATTAGTTAGACTTGGCGAGAATACCAAAATAGTTGCTTGAACATTATATTGATGTTAAAAAAAAATTCAAGAAGCTACTTAAGAGAAGTCAAAATATATAGTTGTTGGAGATTTTTTCCCACATTACCCAGATGTACAAGGTATGTAAACAGTTTTGATGAGGACCTCGTGAAGAATACATAATGAGCCCTTGATTGAATCAAAATCATTTTAAACAGAAACATATTTTTCAAAGGATGAGCTTGAGGTTCAATTGTAATTCTATTTGAGCCTAGAGACTTGGTATTAAAAAATGGGTTATGACCTGATTTTGTTTTTCCCTTCCCCAAAACATTTCCCTCCCCACTGCCAGCTCATCTTGGTAGAAGCAGAATATGTTTAAAAATCCATTATATTTTTTATTGGCTGGGACACTAATGGAAGGTTCCACGACAGCTCTATTTTACAGGCTGAATACTTTAATTAGGCTGGTTACTGATCAGTTGTTGGGATATCGATTGTGTCATTTATCAAAGAGCTGGGAAAGCAGAATTTTTTTTTTTCTATTCTTGTTGTTATTGTTAAATCAAAGCATAGGCTGTGCAAGGCAAGTCCTACCTCTCCTGCCGGCGAGGGCTCCAGCTTTAATTCAGGAGTAGCCTGCCTCTCCTGTGTTAGGCTCGGTTTGACTGGCCACACACAAGGAAAGGATAGCATGTTGGGTGTGGGAGAAGTGTTGTAAGCCCTGACAAAAAGCTGAAGGATCTGTAGCCACTGAAAACATTTTAATTATTAAGAACCGCCTACTTTAAATGTTTTAAATATTTTGTGTACCTAGCTAGCCATTGAATTTTTCTAATTAAAGATGAAAATACAAATCAAATGCATTGTTTTAACCAAATGCTTTTCTCAGAAGGAAAGAGCGTTGGAGCTTAGAGCTGTGCTCCAATCTGTGGCATGTTCCTTTCACAAATGATCCAGGGAACAGCCACGAGATGGCTTCCAAATTATTGACTTCATTAAAATCTGTTAGGGAGACAAATAATATGAGCCAGAGCAAACCCCGTTCTCTGTGCCTCAATCCTCTTGGAAAAAACAGGCAGCGTTCTCTGTAATGGGCCCCCATCTAGTACATCTTCAGGCCCCATGGAAGATGGCTTGGGGGGATATTATTCTGGAGGAGCAGTTTTAAGGCAACTAAGTATTTGTTTACGGTCTGTAAAAATCAAAATAGGAAGGGCAAGTACAGAAAAAAGGGGGAAGAAAACCTTAGGAGAACCTCTGTCTGGCGTTGTCACAACAGTTTGGTTTAGCTTCTGGCCAAAAGACCGAGTCTGCAGGCGGACACACTCCTGACATTTCGGTGGCAAACCTGCTTGGATTCTGACTTGTCCTAGAGCATATGCACTTAGCCACCGAGAGAGGGAGAGGAACCAGCTGGTTGGCAGAGAAACACCCTTGGCATGAACTGTATTCTTGTGTTGACACTGCCACAAGCTGCAATCCCAGATGGAAGAAAATTTGAAAGAAGCCAGTTGTAAGTGGGGGGAAAATAATAAAGTTAATCCTCTTTTGTGTTGGCTATCAGCACTCCTAATCCTTCACACCACATTGTCAGTATTTTTTTTCATCATTTCATACTCAAAGATATTTTAACTGATAGGGCCATTTTGATTTTCTACACTTGAGAACTTATAGGCAATAGATTCTGGAAAGGCTATTCATAAATTGATCGTTCTTTCACTTTGCTTCAATTGACTAAGTTGAAACATATTAAAGAAAGCAAATGTAATTTTTATTTTCATCCGTTAGGAGCCTGCAGAGTGCGGGGCATTTTCCAAGCCATGCTTTGAGAACTGTCAAAACGCTGTAACCACCTCCAGGCGAAATGATAATAGTACCCTGCATCCACTTGGCACTTACAGTCCACAAGACAAACAGAAAGGTAAGAGTCTAACCATTTTCATCCACTGCAAATGGAGCGAGAAAATGCAAAAGTGCCTTTTTATTTAAAAAAAAAAAGAAAAAAAGGGAACAAAGGGGAGTTAATTAGACTAAGTGCAGACTTTGTTACTCAGAGTCATGAACACTGACAGAGGGGTGGGAGAGCTGACTCAGACTTGTGAATCAGATTCCTGGCAAAGCCTTCAGTTTAAATGACAGTTTCTATGCTTGCTGCCCCAAACATGGAGGGTTATGTATAAAACAAACCATGACTGGAGAATCAAAGATGGCAAACTGTTATTTTTTTAAGCTCTCTTAATATTGGAAGTTACTGACTATGAATAACTACTAAACTAAAAAAAAATGTATGGACTTGTATTAAATCATAAAATGGTCATAGCATAATTTGGAGATTTGTGCTTGATTCTAAGATGCATGTGGTAAATAGGTAAATATCATGGCCCCCAAATGGCATGTGACAGTTGGAATTTTCTTGTAATTATCTCGTTCACTGTCCTTCCCTATTGTCTGTTAAGGATCACATTTCTAGTAGACTCCTAAGTTTTCTTCTTTGTTTGACAAAAATTATACTTCAGGTCATCAAGAAAATTATTTTATTTCCTTGTATCTCTTTGCTTTAATGACTTCCATTTTTTTATATTGCAAAAGCAATACATATTCATTGTAGAAAATTTAGAGAAAAGCAATAAAAAGAAAATTTAATGTTATTCATACTTCTCCAGATCAAAGATCTTAATCAATAACATTTTTGTGTATATCATTCATGTCTTTTATTCATGCAGATATGTGTACATGAAATGAAATGTGCTGTATGTAATGTTTAGAAAATTGCTTTTTTAATTAGTAGTACATTATGAGCCTCTTTGTCATTGAATAGTCATCAACAACATCATATTCAGTAATTGTGTGGTAGTCTGTTGAATAGATATACTATATATAATGCAATCAGTCCCTTATATTTTTGGACATTTAAGAAGTTACCAAATTTAACTATGTGGGAACAAGTTCCCCACTTTGAGATTACTCTCACAGAATAGACTTACACATCTGAGGTTGCTCTAGAATTAAATTGTCTCATCAGAATGGGATGTTGTTTTTTCATCAGAATTCCTCCATTTTAGTGATAGTAGCAACAGCTGTTACCATTTATTATGTGTTTACTGACTGTTAGATACTGTATTGAGCAATTTACATGCACACTCAAAAGTGGGTACTATTATCATCCTTATTTTACAGATGAAGAACTAGAAAGTTAAAGAGAGTAAATAGTTTTCCCAAGACGGCATACTTGATACATGCAGAGTCTGGATTCTATTCCTGTCTTTCTGATTTAAATTCACCTTCTAGATCAGTGTTTTTTAACCTTCTTTATCTCGTGGCACACTTAAACCTATCATCAACTATTGGCTGACTATAGGCACACTTAAATTATGTTGATCAAAAAATATATAAAGAAAATAATATATTTACTGTGCTTTGAACTTCTTTTGAAAATAATTAATGATCTGTAAAAACTTTCTCAGTGCACCTAAGATCCTCTCACATCACACCAGTTGAAAATCTCTGTCCTAAACTTGGTATAGGCCCTGACTACATTGGGCTTTTGGAACTACTGAAGTCCTTTCACATGATAGTGAAAATGTCCATTAGAAGCTGACTTTACGGTTGATTAGTAGCATGCAAGCACTCCAATTTGTACAAATAATCAACACAACGAATCCCATAATGGCGTAAATGTATGTATGATCTATATACAAATGACTTAATAAAAAATACATTAAAATGGAAACAAAAAAAGAATATAGAAGCTGACTTTACATTTTATCTAGGTAAATACGATTTTACTCAGTGTATTTCTTTTTACCTTGAAGAAATTAAAAGTTTTCTTGATAGAGTAAGATTTCCATCTGAGACTTTAAATCACAACAGTGAGAGAGTCTGGAAAAAGGACAAACTACAGAACTGACTTCTTTCTACTGTGCCCATATTATGATCATGAATGTTGACATATTTGTCAAAATGTTTAACCCTCTCTTTGTTCCCTCAATGACAACAAAAATGTCTAGCCCTCATATAATTTGATTGGCACTTAATTCTCAGGCAACACATGGTCCCATAACTAAGTTTAGAATTTTATACCTAGTCACACCAATAGCATGCAAGAGAATGTTGAGAAACTTTACCTCCTATATTGTTTTATTTTCAGTATCGATGAAATATGGTCATGTACCATATGGACCAGGTATATAATGGTGATCCCGTAAGATTATAATGGAGCTGAAAAAGTACCATTATCTAGTATTTACTGTGCTATACTTTTTTTTTAATTTTATTATCTTTATTATAAAATCATAGCTGTGTGCAATCAAGGGGTACAATGTGCTGGTTTCATATACTATCTTAACTATTTTCATCAAACTGATTAACATAGCCTTCCTGGCATTTTCTCAGTTATTATATGAAGACATTTGTATTCTTCATTTAGTAAGATTCGCCTGTACCCTTCTAAGATGCACCATTGGTGTGGCCCTACCAGTTAACCTCCTTCCACCCCAAACTCCCCCCTCCCATCCCTACCCTTGCCCCTTTCCCCATATTCTTGTGTTATAATTGGGTGTACCCTTCATATGACAGCTATAAATTAGCTTCATAGTAGGGCTCAGTACATTGGATACTTTTTCTTCCATTCATGAGATACTTAGCTAAGAAGAATATGTTCCAGCTCCATCCATGTAAACATGAAAGAGGTAAAGTCTCCATCTTT